>JAESVK010000709.1:0-21451 GCA_017140935.1 Hamamelis virginiana | reverse complement strand
TACAGTTTGATTAATATTACAGAATATTTGGAATAAAGTTCTAACAAATTTGACAAACGAAAAGCTGACGTGGCAATCGGGTTAGCCACGTGGCAAAGAGGAAAGACTCTCGTTCGAATAGGAGATGTTTGAAATTTCGAGAATGCGAGTCTCTTGAAATTAGGGTTTCTTAAAATTACCTAAATAGACTTAATTAACCAATTAATCCTAATCAATCTATGTGTTTAATTATCAACAATATGCAGTGAACAAGTAAAACAAAAATATGAACACAGAGATTTAACGAGGAAAATCCTAACAGGGTATAAAACCTCGGAAAGAATGGAAGCACTATGAAAAAGACAACTTACAAGACTTTGATACTACTAACCAACACTTGAGTCCACGAGCCAAATAGTTCACGCCGTCTTTAACCTTTTTCTCGAATGAGTCCACGAACTAGCACAATCTTCACCTTGTACCGAGCTCCACGATACGTCTTCGCAACCCACAACATACCAACAGTACGTCACACCGTAACTAACGGTAACCACCGGCAAAACCCAACCACCTTGGAGATCTACCAAGACTCACAATGGCGAAATTCGATCCTTTGAATCTCTCTAAGAAATCTGGGTGCAGTTTACAACCTCTCTAGATCGAAGATCAAAAAGAGAAAAACAACATGCAACTAGAAGCTAAGCACTCTAAGAAAAAGATGTTGCATGCTATGGAGGCTAGAGTTTCTCTATGTTAAAAATGAATCAATAATTCTCCACACAAGTAAACTAGGCCAAAGCAACTTATTTATAACTTTAGTAAAGTTCCTTAGTCTTGTAATAGTTGGTATAGGTCAAAACCAATCAAAATCTGCAAAAACATAAAAGATTTTTTGAACTTCCTCGCTTTGGATTGATCCTACCTTTGAACCTAGATCGATCCAAACCTTTTTGTATGAAGGATTGATCCTACTAAAAAACCTGGATCGATCCACTTTGGCAAAAATAAAAATTTAATTTATTTAAAACACTTTTTGACCAAATTTCAAATGTGGATTATCCCTATATATATTAGGCATTCTAAACCACCTAAAGGCATATAAAAATCTAGGTTCTTAGTCAACTTACCATCCTAGCAAAGCATTGAGAGATTTCAACAATGAATCAAGCAAGCTCCGATCTTGATCTTCAAATATTCTTCAAGGAACCTTGATCTTGAGCTCTTCGATGCTAGATGGCTTGTGGATTAACCAAAAGACCTAAACCAATACAACTCGATATGTGTTTTGAAAATTGGAATTAGCCAACACATGAATAAAAAGCCTAACAATGTTTAGTTCGAATAGAAGATGTTTGGTTATGCCTTGGTTCGAACAAGCCAGACCATCTGGAAAATTTTTTTTTGCCTCCGTCCGAACCAAACATCTCCTGTTCGCTTTGCCACGTGGCTAACCCGACTGTCATGTCAACTTTCCGTTTGTCAGGTTAACGGCCTTCCCTAATTTGGCCTTGATTGAAAAATATTTAAAAGGATAAGTATGAAATTGAGAAAAAAAACGAAGTACATGTACCAAATTGAAAATTACCCCAAAGTATTGGGTAGAAATTGAAGAAGAAAAAAAATCAAAGTATAGATACCAAATTAAAAACTACCCCAAATATAAAGTACAAAAGTGTAATCAAGCCTTTTATTTTAGTTTTTTTTTTTTTTCCCTCGGCCCCCTGATGTTAACATGGCAAGATTTTAATGATAACCACTCCATATGAGCAACATAGTACTTCGCTAAAAACTGGAGCCAGAACCTACCCGGGTCAATACCGCTGATTCAAAGTTTCCACAGCAGCGTTAACTAGGGATGGCAATTTGCCACATCCCCACGAGGCCTCGCCCCTATAGGAGCAGATTAATTTTGAATTTTTTGGGATATGGGGCGAGAATGAAGTTAAAAATATTTACCCCGCTGGGTACAGGGCGAAGATGGGTTTACAATACTCTGTCCCATTACCCCGCTCCACCCCGTCCCGCAAGGATTCCCCATCCCCGCTTATATAAATTTTATATTTAAAACATATAATTTTATATCATTCATATATTATATTTTATATATTCTATTATATATAATATATAATTTAAATTATTAATGACCTTCCAACTTTTATGTCCCTCCCATCAATTTTAATATTTTTAACCATTTTTTAATAACATTGATTACTTGATTTTCTCTCATCTTAGTGATCTTACTAACAATCTAACATTTTCTAACCATTCTTATAAATTTCCTATATAAGAAGTCAAGTCTCTCTTATTGTGTTAAGTTGGTTAACTCTTTCTTTCTATTCAATTATTCAAGCTTCGTCTCTGATCAGATGAGAGGAACAATGTTGTTATTAATTGCACTTTACACAGCTATGTTGTCTATGTGTAAGATAACCTCTATAGTCTGCAATTTGTAGGGGAAAACACAAAATAGATTTTGAAAAACTGATCGTTGAATTAGATGCACTTCTTATAAATTACATACTCGCCAAGAATATAAACGATCCAACGGTTATTTCTTTAAAAAAAAAACTATCTAAATAAAAATTGTGACATTTTGAAGAATTAAAATGTTATAATTTTTCATGAACATTTGTCTGACCGTTAGATCACTATGATTTTTTGCGAACATGAAATTCATAACAATTGTATTTAACCCAACGGTCAATTTTTCAAAATATTTTCTACAATTGGTCCTACGCACACCTCCTTATCTATTATTTGACATATGGTTTGTAAAACCAATATAGAATAGGTATTTTTATAAACTAACAATTAGATTAAATTCTATGTGTGTTTACATGACATATCATATATACAAAAAATTACACTGATCAAATGATTATTTAAAAAAAAAACATATTTTTGAGATAAACTACAAAAAACTTTCGAAAATTGTTACAGTTTTTATAATTCATAATTCTTGTTTTGAAAAATTAGCTATTGGATCAATGCATGTGGTTTGGGCATGCATAATGTGTATAAGCATAATATTTCATCCAACGGTTAATTTTCAAAATATCTAATATAATGATTGCTTTTTCATGTGGATCCATTTGAGCGAATCATTGAAAGATTTTATTTTAAAAGTATATTAAAATCAAGAGTCGTTGAAAAATTATTTATTTTTAAAATATATTACAATCAATATGCAATTTAGTGGTTTAGACTCTTGAAATACAAACTTTTTAGTGGAAGTAATGGATTCGAACTCTCTCGAAATCACATTTAGTGCATCATATTTTAAATTTATTATTAAAATGACTGGGCAGCAGAGAGGGAATGAGAATAGGGATAGAATTACATACCCACAGGTATACGGGACAGGGAGTTATTTTCTAATCGAGGACGGGGTTGGGAGACTAAAAAACCCGTCCCGTCCCGCGCGGTTGCCATCCTAGCGAGCAGTTTATGAGTAAGAGACTCGTACCTGCATCCAAACTCAAACACAGCCAACCCCCACCCACCTCCCTCTCTCTCTCTCTCTCTCTCTCTCTCTCTCTCTCTCTATATATATATATATATATATATATAGATATATATATGGTGATGGAGGTTGTTGCGCCATTACCGGACCTGGTAGCAGCATTAGAGCAAGCAACCCTAATGGCAAAACAACTCCCAACCACCACAGACCCAACCCAACTCCTCCAAATCTACACCTCCCTCCACTCCGCCCACCACCATCTCTCCTCTTTCCTCTCTTTCTCTCACCACCAATCTTCTCCTCTTCTTCCTCCTCCTCCTCCTCCTCTCGAGAACTCAGTCTCCTCGGCCAACATCGATGCAGAGCCTATGCAATTCGGCGACGAAGACGAAAACGAAAATGAAAACGAAGCCGAAGTCGGAGAGGAACATAGTTCGAGGAGTAGAATTGACAAGGTTGAGGAAAAGATGAGGGATTGCTTTATTCGGAATAAGCGACCGAAGCGGGCAATTTCTCCATCTGCGTTAGCGGCGGAGCAAAGGAGGTCGTTTGATGGCGGGTTCGCCAGGGAATTTCCAGGGTACGATCCTCATGCCACGAGGTTGAGGTCTCTGGATCTTGTTTATCAGTTTCACGGCTGAAAAACTCACTACTCCACGAAGCAGACTAGTTCTGGATTTGTATTGATTGTGGTCTGACAAGAAAATGAAGAAGAAAATGATCCAGGGAGTAATAATTCTGGTCCTTTTGCTGTTGATTATGGGATATTTATTAGGAACATGTTGAATGAGGAATATTTGATCATTTTTCCTCTCCTAAAGAAATCCCAATTGGGATTTTGCTGGCTGTTACTGTTACCATACATGGAAACTTCGAAAATGAAATAACATATATATGCTAGCTGCATTCAATCCATTCTACATTTTTGTTGTTATTTTCATATTTTCCTTTTCAAGCATAATATTAATTTAATTTTAATTCTATAGTTACAGTTAGTGGGTTCAATCCCAATGGCATCTTTGTTCAATTTATTCTTGGTCCGTTCAAACTCATACAAGAGAATCCAAAAGAAGAATTTCCTGAGGTCACAAAAACATAAACAAAGCAGTTTCTCAGGTTAAACATATGTGCATACGTAAACATTGCTTTCCATTTACAATTTGATAAACTATATAACGTAGAATTCTGTTCCTTTGCTCCCTGATATTGCAATATTTTTAATTAATGATTTGTCTTAAGACCCTATTCACTGATTGACCATTGTCAATGGCAGCACATGTAGTTTCTGCTTTCAGAATTCTGCTACAGCCCTAAAAACATAAGTTAACAAAAGAGAACGCCTCTGGTCCGCCTCATTTCTAATTTACCTTTCTTCCATGGAGATTATGTTCTATGGAATTCCCAGATCTGTTTTAATGATTTAGTTCCTTGTCTGAATCAATTCGGATTCAGCTGTAACAATGTTGTAGAAGAGGCTGTATGAGTATTACCATCTCGACCGCATTTCATGCTATGCCCATCTCAACTGCATTCCATGCACTTGCATTTCCAAGGAAGCCATAAACACTAAACTTTCACAATCAAATTGTGCAACCTCACAAAATCATCTAATGTGAGCTCCTCCGGCCTCGACTGCAGCAATGATTGCAAGGTTTCAAAGGATTAGTTGAATCCCAGAATATATATAGTAATAAGTAATCAACTATATAATGCTCTCATTACTTACGGTAGCAAGAAGACCAACATCTCCTAGAGCTTCTTCAATCTCAAGAGACGTGCATATGTGCTGAAGTGATCGCCGCAACATCTTACGCTTCCCATTGAATGCAGAATTTACCTAAATCCATTAATAACAGACATTAACAAACAACTGAAGGGGAGGACATAGGTGATGCAAGCGGTGCAAAAGTTTCAACTAAATAGATAATGTGTGCAACATAATGTATAAACGGATCAAATCCAGGGAAAATTTCCAAAAAAGATTGGGGCTAGGCCAAGTTTTTATTGTTTATTATAATTATAATTATCATTCTGGAGTCGATAGTAAGGGTCAACCCTAGACCTACACTACCCATCTAAATGCCTTCACCAACCTTTTAACTGCTATTTCTACAGCATATCAGCCGCAAGTATAAAGATTTAAAGCAAAACATGACTTCAAGAACATTCCAATAATTCAAAGTTTTATCGTCCAATCCAGCATCAATACGAACAGCTTGTTCAGGCATGTATCAAAGAGCAAATTCTTAAAATAAATCCTATACATTTAGAAGAGTTAATCTATGCAAATATAACAAGGTACACATTAGATATTTGGAACAACCATTGAGAAGAAGCTCTTAGTAGAGGAAACTGGGGGATAGTCTGCAGCTTGCTTCAGCTTAAATGTAATGACAGCTGCATCAACCTATAGAAGCATAAAAAATGATCAGGTTAATCTCCCTTCTTTTTCCTTTTCTTTTTTTTAATGGAATGACAAATTTGTCCTAGATACAGATGTATGCATGCATGGCAACAGACAATATCGAATTTTTTCTATGAACTAACAAAATCTTATATTTTTCAGTTATTTAAGTAATTATGAGAAATACAGGTACTCTTCCAGAAGAAAGTTAGAAGTATGAACTATACAGCCACAGAAGCAACAACTAGTGCAGGTCCATGGAGCATGTCAGAGCATCATAGTTTACGAACTAACCAAGGAGCCAAGAATGTTGCTACTGTTATGAGTTTATAATAAGATTGGCGATTTGAAAATTATGCAGGGAGGGCAAAGGTTGAAGTACCACATTACTATTTATTAGTATTCAAATGTTAGTTATACTAAAATTTGGTTAACCTTTGTTCAAGTAAATTTCAAGAGAGAGTTGAAGTAGGGGAACAATAATATTAGCTAGAAACATTCTAGTGCAGCTGAGATAGTAAAGGTCTACATAAAGGCAATGGACAGTGACAGATAAAGTTCTTTTTTATAACTTGGATTATTGTGTGGGATACATTTATCATAGAATTTGTTTTTCCTGTTTTTCTTCAATAGCCCGACAAACTGACCTCGAGTTAGGGTTTTGTTGAGCTTGAGTTGCTAATCTTTGAAGATTATTGCTGATAACAAAGCTAGTAGCCACTCACTCCATTTCCAAAGACATGGCACTGGGTTTGATGAGAATCAATTTGGATCATAGTTGACTCATGTCTGATAAAACCAATTTGGTTTGGGTGGTGCTGCGTAGGGGTGGAGTAAAGGGTGTTGATGCCTTATACCAACCTAGTGCCAACCTGGAAAGACTGAGCAGGTCAATTGGTTGGGTCAAGCTCATTATGTGGATCAGTGGATCTTATGCATTGTACGTCAACTCTTCAGAGAAATAATCTGATAAAACCAAAACTTAAGTTTTCAATTGTATTAAAATACTACTGACTAAAAGATGTTGCCACAATTTGACCAACCAAAGGTTAGACTGAATTCAAAGTGTTTTCAGTAGCATTAACTCACGTCTCAAAAATCTAGCATCAATCTCTACTGTTACCTGAACTGGAAATAACAAAAATTGTAAAATTTCAAAAAATCATAGAAAGAGTTCCCACGTGAGGAAGATCAATGGATGGTGCAAAGGTGAAAAATTAATCACAATGAGTTATCTTAAATAATGGATGCTTCAGAAGACGAATCTAGAGGTTGTCCTTTAGACACCAATGGGCTAATAATGTTTGATCCTGCAGTTCTTTAAGTACTTAATCACTGAACCCAAGCAAGCTGTCCTTGTACATCCTATTTATTTGGAAGCATACATCTATACCACTCACAAATTCAGATTCTTAAATTCTGCCCACCTTTGATGGATATTTGGGAAATTCTTGGGTTATGTTGAAGTAAACCAACAAATTAATAAAAACATTCAATTAAAAGGCTGCCACCACTTCAAATAGTGTCTCGTTTTCTTACCTCAATAATTAACAAAACATGTAAAATGGAGTCAATATGGAATGGGTTTTAAAAAACACACAGATTGATATTTCGCCAATAAAAACAAATTCTACAAGTCTCCTTAAAAATATTATTCTGGATGCTGCTATCTGGGAGGGAGAGAGACTGGCTATGTGTGTCTTATGTGCCTCATATTAAGTAAATAGTTCATTTATGTAAGTGTACTGATAATGCAATTATAATCATACGCACTAGTTAATAGCCATCAACATAAAATAGGTTCCTTTGTTATCAGCTTCTACAGGGGGTCTCCATAACGCTTTGAGGGTTCCAATGATAAATCATTAAGCATATGTTTTGTGCTTTTGAAGACTGAAAATTTTGGAGGAATAAGAAAGAACTCCTACCACAACTGTCTCTTAATTTCAAGAATTAAACTTTTGAGGGTTATATAAAAAATTCTAATAACAACCAGCAGATAATGAGAGGACAATCCATGCATTAAAAAAAATGTAGCTCCTGTGAAGTAACTAACGGTATGCAGAATATTAAGTGAAATCAATAGTAGTATACCACATCTAAGTTAATTGGGGAAAAATAAATTAAAAAAAAAAAAAAAAAAAAGAATTACTTACATTAGGTTGAGGGAAAAAGTTTGTCCTTGGGACCTTAAATTTGTATTCAGGATCTGAAGAATAAAATCACAAACAGAAATGCTCAGTCATAAAGAAGTTTGAATGAAATTTTCCCAAGAGTATGGGTTCACTGTAAAACTAAAATCTTAAAGTGTAACACATATATGAATTAGATTCTTAGTGTTTAATCTGTAAGAATATAAAACACGAAACCAATGTCAATACAACACCAGAATGTAACAATTCAAAATGCAGCAATCATAACTGATTATAACTTGGATTCTTATCAATATCCATATAAATAAACATTCCTAACCATTTAATACAGAATTTCATCCAGAAAAACAGAGCAAAAAAGCATCTGTTGGACCAACCCAGTCTGAACTCCGTACATTTTTGTAGGAGGGATACACTCTATCTACTTCCTGTTTGCATAAGGTATACTTGCAACTACGATACCCTCCAATGCCAAACTTTGATGACTTATACTACTATACTTAAATATTTGCGTCTTAAGTTAGAAGAATTGTAATAAACTAGAGCTTTTATGTTTCAAGGCCTAAAACCTGAATAAAAGTTGATAAAAATATTGATGGGTCGGTAATCAGATGTCCGCAAAGAGGATTTCACCAGGCGCAAAGCTGTCTCATCCTGAGAAAAAAAAAAAAAAAACCACCATTATAATGATATCTGAAGGAAAAAAGCATTATTAGTGATAGTTTATTTCAATTCTACCATCACATATTAGTCAACCTCAGAACAAGTTTTTTATAGGAAGCAATGTATCACTTATTTTGAATCTTTAAAAGTGAGATAAAGTAGAAGATGTTTAGAAATGCACAAACTAAGAACAGCCACACAACAACTATTTTGAGATTTTACCAAGGCTTGTTGTTAATTTATTAAAACAATAAGCAAAGAAACATAATTAATCTCCATCTTGACATTGACATTTAAGACCTTAATAAACAATGGATATCAACAAAGAAATTTCAACAGGTCACTAGAGGATTTGAAGGGCATTTGGAGACTCATTCTAGATATGATTCTTATGTGTTGTTCTCTATTGGAGATACTGTATTTTCATATATTTTTCCCCATTTCTTTTCTAATGGTTCAAATCTAAAAACTACTATCCTCCTTGAATACCTTGTAAACTAACCAAGAACTAATTACATAATACCACTCTAACTATTGTCACCTACAGCAAAGGAGAACATATTGAAATTTGGTACAGGGAAATTAGAAGCTCAGCAGTTTAACTTAACAAATTAGAAAAAAAAAAAAAAAAAAAAGGAGAAGGAACTTGATGCAGGACATTTGGAGGAAGAAATCACAGGTGAAGGGTGGTAGGCTTTGTAGAGGGTTTAAGGAATAGGGTACACTTTTAGGGCAAGACAGTGGCTGGAATTAGGGGAATACCTACTGGAAATTCTGGACAGCAAGGGTTATGGGTACAGATTCAATTATTTTAGGGTTTTGGGTGTTGGGGTAAAGGTGTAAAGGTTTGTGGTTATAGGAAGGTAGGGTTTTGAGGGTTAAAAGGCTTGAAATAAAGGTGATGAGACTCGAATACCAAGAAAACAAATAGAGGGAAAGAGAGAAATAGAGAAAAAGAAATTAGAGACAAATCAGAATATTAGGGAGAAAGAGAGAGAACTCAGAATATTAGGGAGAAAATTCATTAATCATCAAGTCTAACCCAAAAATAAGGGTTTATCCCCATAATATGGAAAACAATCCTACTCCTACTAGGAAACTAATTAAAAGATAATTACAACCAAAATAGAAATATCCTAAATAAAATAAAAATAAATAACATCTAATTATTCCTACGGGCCCTCCTAGTATATGTCTTCCAAGTTCGTGGGCCTTGTGCATCATGATCCACATCAATTCCCCTCGGCTGAGAAAAACTCTCCTCCGGAGAGTTAGAACGCTGGTAAACCTCCAAAAGATCAGGATCAAGACGCCGACACTCATCTTCCGTAATCCAGTATCCTAAATGCCAAGGCAATCCCTCCAGCAAACAAGATACCATCGGTAAGGACCACCATGTAACAGAATAGTCTGAGCATCTATAAAATAGCCAATCTGAACAGTGGGCGGAAGTGGAAAGCATGGGATAACGGGCACCGGAGCTGCGGTAGGAGAAAAGGTAAAACCACCTGTAGACAAACCTGGCACAGTATGAGGCTCAAAAGTGCCTCGATAAGGAAACAAATCCTCAATATGGAAAACAGGATTAAAATTCATATCAGATGGTAAGTCAATTAAATAAGCATTAAATCCCAACTTACGAATGATACGAAATGATGCAGTGGCTTGGGCATGCAACTGTTGGAAGGAGTGTGTAGGATAACGAGAAGAGTGGATACGCACCATAACATAATTTTCTTCATTAAAATCCATTTTCCTACGATGAACATCAGCAGCTAATTTGTACTGTTTATTATTTAAAGCAATTTTTCGACGGATGTCAGCATGGAGATCTCGGATGTGCTGGGCCAAAATACTAGCAGAAATGAAAGGACGGTAGTCAGTGGGAAGGAAAACAAGGTCAAAGGGTTGGCGAGGGAAAAGGCCATAGAGAATTTGAAAAGGACTCTTACCAGTCGATCGATTAACAGGTAGTCAGATATATTAGATGCAAACTCCGCAGTCGATAAAATTAAGTCTCAATTCCCAGGACGCTCCCCTACAAAGCACCTAAGTAAATTTCCTAGACCCCTATCAAGAACCTCAGTTTGCCTAAGGACAAAATCTATGGCATGTTGGATATCTCTCATAGGTGGCAACTCACTAGGCAACTCATCCAGTATGACATTTCTAAAGTCCTCTAATAAGGTAGTAACCTCAAGAGCAGGTTCAACAACCTTTTCTAAAGAAACTGGGAGTAACTGTTTGACTACAGGCGCCAAAGCTATGCCAGACTCTTGTTCTTCCCACACAAACTCTTTTCGGGAAAGGACATGGATATGGTTCTTGATAGGAAGTTGGGAATGATTCTTAACATTGGGATTTCTACTTGTGGGAGACGGTTTGGCAGGAAGAAATCGAATAGATTTCTCGTTATGCTTAAATATATATGAATTATCCCTTCCGTTGTTGGTCACGTCCAAGTAAAAAAGCCAAGGACGATCAAGCAAAATATAGGCAACATCCATAGAGAGGACATCGCACCAAATCTTATCAGAATAGTCTCTCATCTGAAGAGGAACCAGACACCTGTCTGAGACAGGTAAAGAGGTCTTGTCGACCCAAGCTACCCTATAAGGCTGAGGGTGAGGTTCGAAAGTTTCCTCTAGAGGGGTATAATCTGCGAAAGCAGAAGGGTCATCGGATGTGGGCCGCTCATTGGGTTGTCGAACGATTGGTGGGTCATTGGCAACATCCCCGGAGTCATCAACTATACCCTAACCTCTAGACTGGGCTAACTCCTCTCAAAGTGCTTCTATGGACTCACGGAGTGTGATAAACTCAACCTTAGTGTCACGATCAAATCTGGTAAATGACTCTTTCAAAGTGGCTATGTCTTGCTGGACATTGGTCATGTCTTACTCTAGGGCTATGCAGCAGTCAATCAAAGTCATGGTGAAAGGCAATGGTGAAGTTGGGGTGGATGTGTGGATGGGTGGTGAATGCTGACACGTCTTAAATTAGAAAAACAAATTACCACTAATGAACACTTAAGAAAACTGAAATAAAATGAAGAAAAGATGCAAGCTGCGTGCCTAAGTATGAAAGGGGTAAAGTAGGGAAGGGAAAGGCAATGAGTGTGTGAAATATATCAGAAAGGTGGCATAGAGTTTGAAAAAAAGGGAGAGGAAACAAGAAAAAAAAGATGACAAGAATAAAGGTTTTCTTTATGCTTTTTTTTTTTTTAAGAAAAGGATAGAAGGCTTAAAAAGGGACCTAACACAAATTTAATAAGCTACCAACTAATTGAAAGAAAACCCACAAATTTTCAATGAAAAGGAGATGTGTACCGTTCACCGAGGCGCAATGACGTGCAAAACTCCACTGTGGAAGTCAAATTGATCCAAATGGATCGCAAAATCGGAATCAGGACCTCGAAATACGCTGGGAAGGTTGCAGGGATCAAAACTGCAATTTCCAGAAAGTTGCATAGCCAAACTGTAAATTCGAGAAAGTTGAGGCTAAACTGTAAATTCCAGAAATTTAAGGGGCCAAAATGTAATTTCAAGAAAGTTTAGTGCCAAAATGTAAATTTTGGAAACTGTCAAGCCGAGCCGAAGCCGAGCCAAGCTGAAGCCGAGTCGTGACGCCTGAAAGGGTGTGGCTGTGTGAGGCGCGTGGATCTGATGCGCGCGCGTGGATCTCACGCGCCGATGCATAGGTAGCGCGTGACGGCGCGTGAAGTACTTTCCGGTGAGATTTTTCTTCCGGCGGTGATTGCGGCGACTGGGGAGGTGTTTTAGGGTGGTTTGATGCTATGGACAGTCGCGGAGAGTGGCGTTTCTAGTGGTGCAAGGCGCGGGTCTCTTTGTATATCTATATATATATATACACACACAGGTGATAGAGAGCTTCGTGTGGGAGGTTTCCAAGCACGTGAGTGTGTTTCCAAGTACGTGAGTATGGAGGCAACGAGTAGGTATGGTTTGAAAAGTTTGTGGATCGTGGTGATGCTCTAATACCAATTGATGAGACTTGAATACCAAGAAAAGAAATAGAGGGAAAGAGAGAGAAATAGAGAGAGAAAGTAGAGAGAAATCAGAATATTAAAGAGAAAGAGAGAGAAAGAGAGAGAACTCAGAATATTAGGGAGAAAATTCATTAATCATCAAGTCTAACCCAAAAATAAGGGTTTATCCCCTTTATATAGAAAACAATCCTACTCCTACTAGGAAACTAATTAAAAGATAATTACAACCAAAATAGAAATATCCTAAATAAAATAAAGATAAATAACATCTAATTATTCCTACGGGCCCTCCTAGTATGTCTTCCAAGTTCGTGGGCCTTGTGCATCATGATCCACATCAAAAGGTTTATGTGAGAATATAAAAAATTACAGCAGCGCAGTAGTAGAGAAGTAGAAGGAGAAGAAGAGAGAAAAAGAAGAAGCTAATCTAGGAACTCTTAAAACCCTTAGGCCTCACACCCAAGGTCCCTTAGGCATCACACCTAGGGTTAGGATTGCATCACACAACCCTCCAAAGCTTTAATAGCTGCTGGAAAATTCTGTAATTATTATTCATCAATCAGAAGAGAGACTTACAAGCCTATATATAAAGCTAGGACTCCAATAAGAAAATAGCAACTCACAAAATAGTAACTAACCGGAAAATAGAAACTAGGACTCTAATGAGAAAATAGCAACTAACAAAATAGCAGCTAGGACTCCATATGAAAATAGCAACTAACTACTAATAAGAAAATAGTAACTAAGGCCAGCAGCCATGCTAAGTCCTCCAAGTAAAGCCCATACAAAGCCCAACAAGACTAAACTCACTTATGCAAGTTCCCAAGTCGGCCCTATGTCATCTAACATATGCCAAATTAAAACTTGGGCCTTAGAAACCTCCTTTCCACGACTTTTCTATACTTTTAAGGGATGCTGCCATTGATCTTCATCAGAACTAGTAGTCTTAATTATTGAATTGTTAGATGAAAAATACAAATTAAACTAGTTAAGTAGATACCAGAAAAATTAAAAGGTGAACATCAGGCAACCACACCAACCTGGAGTAAGAGAACAACTTCTGAAAAAATGTCACCCATTGGAAGAAGTTGTTTCACTACATCTGTAGTTATATTAAAAGGTAGATTGGAGACTACCTGCAAATAAAAAATGGAAATAGACTATTTTAGCATATTATTATAATGGGGAAACAAGACAATGTTTTCATCTGAGTATTAAATTTCTATTAGCTATTTTACAGATTTTTTAAGCTCCATTTCATAATAAGGATTTCCCATGTGACACTGAATGGAATTCAACTTTAATCAAATTCAATGATAACAACATCTTCAAAGCATAATAAAGAGATCTACAGAATCATCCGTGAACAAGATATCCAAAATATCTTATAACCTGAAATGCAGAAGCCAAGAACCTCTACCTTGTAATACAATAACATTTTCAATAAAAAGACAAACTATTTCTGTTAAGTATTTAAAATTCAGATATGTCATCACAAATTATCGTATAGAGAAATACTATCAGATACGCTGAATCTGTTTGGCTGGCTGAAACTTTGTTTCTCGCTAGAAAGTCTACAATAGCTCAGCACCAACTAAGAATATCCTAGTCCTAGATTAATATAAAATCTTCGTCTCCACCAACATGAATTTGAATTTTGAAAAGAGCATGCAATGATTTACATGTTTTATGAACTGGGGAAAATCCTTTTTACATTAAATGTAATATGCATCTTCTTTAAAGGTCAACTGCTTATCATGTTAGAAATTCAAGAGGATGGTGTAGTTGAAATCAGGCAGTCAACTAATATAAATGACATTATGACATAGAGTTCTCACTTTTGCATATCTTGATTTTACACCTGATGAGCCTCTACTTTCCAACAGCCAGAGCATATGGGAGCGAATGTGACATTTCGTGAAGTCCTCTTGCAAAACCTACATGTGTCACCATGTATTGGCAATAAGAACCAAAAGAGCAGCTTAATTCACTACATATATATATATATCAAGTGTCTATGTGCATGCGTGTCTATGAGGAATGTTAAGTTTCCAACCTAAAAGCCTAAGCTTGTAGCTAGAGGACCCAATACAGGTACATGAAGCTATAGTAAGCCTTTTATTTAGGCGATGTGGGATAGAGTGGATTTTATTCTTCTACACTCCCCCTCATGTGCAGGCTTGTTTGGGCCTCATCACGTGGATAACCAATGTTGTGATACCATGTTAAGTTTCCAACCTAAAAGCCTAAGCTTGTTGGTGGAAGGCCCAATACACGTATATGAAGCTATAGCAAGCCTTTTATTTAGGCGATGTGGGATAGAGTGGATTCTATTCTTCTACAAGGATAGGCGATGAGGCTAGCTGCACATTATTTTCTTTCTTCTGTGAGCAAATATCTCAGTAACTTGTTTTCTTTCCTTCTCGCTTTTCTCGGTAAAGAGATTATTGCATTAAAAACAAAGAATACTTCCAAAATTGCAAACCAAACAATGCTAAAAAATTGCAGTTATCAAAACAAGTAATTTAGTTAAATGTCATAAAAATAAAATAAAAAGAAAAAAGAAAAAAGAAAAAAAAGAAGATAAAGATAAAGAAAAAAACAGTAAGAAACTAGTCACAAGATGCAAATTAAATTTGGAAATTTATTCCAAAAGTGTAGCTTACCTTCAACTGATCTGTACTTGCAAATCGTTCTCTCACTAGTGCTGCCATGTGTGGATCCTATACCAAAAGACAAAATGCACAACAAAACTCCAAGATATAAACTGAAAAAAGATAAAACGGTAAATGGAAAACAATTATTACCAGACTTGGAAATAAATAGCTGGTAGTCTATCTTACCCTTGCTCATAAGCTTCTGAATTTGGACAAAATCAAAGAATTTTGAATGTCATTAAAAATAAATGAAACTCATAAATGTCTTTATAATAAGACTCTTTAGTACAAGATTTTCAAAATTCTGATGAAACTTCAAAATTCTGGGTCTAAGCGTAGATATCAAAGAGAACACAAAACTGATGCTGAAACCAAGAATTAAGAACCTCAGTCAGGTAAAAGGTAGAGATCATTTGGGATCAGATTCAGTCTCTGAAAAATGAAACAACTAATAGTAATTGCATAAAATGTAAGTCAAAGTACATGCATATATACATACATATATACATATGTGCAGTCCCGATCTAGTCAGCACATGCTTGTATATCTTATGCAAACACGAAGCTAATAGATTATTGTAGAATATATATTTTGAAAAATTGACGGTTGGATTAGATATTCTGCTTATGGTTGTCATGTATGCCAAAAATCACGGCGATCCAATGTAAACATCTAAAAAATATAGACCGGAAAACTATGACCACTGAAAATTGTCACAGTTTTTCTAGAAGACATTTATGAGAAACCCATTGGAGCATTGTGATTTTGGCATGCATGGCATACATAAGTATAGTATTTAATCCAACGGTTCGTTTTTTGAAACATTTATCCCACAATTATCTACTAGTTTCATGCTTACATAAACTTATATAAGCATATGCTGACTTGATCATTTCGATACATGTGTGTGTGGATGTATATAGGTAAGTGAAAGTCATCTGATTCAGTAACAAAAAGTGGCACGATATAAACACTGAAAACCCAAAAGTTGATAACGTCCAACTTAAGCTCCAGATAATGAACTCCAACCCACCTTCTCGATGGCAAGAACACTTGCACCGGTATTTATAAGAACATGAGTCAAAGAACCAGTTCCTGGTCCAATTTCTAACACCACATCCCGATCCTTGACATCAGCCACACCAACAAGCTGCTCATTAATCGAAGAATTTAACATGTAATGCTGCAAAATCAAAACATCTCACAAACGTCACAAATCACATGCCACTTCAAAGCACCTACTCACTGTTCGATAAAAAGTCCCAGAGAATTGTCGTGAATTAAAGAGGCCGACTGGAAAATTTTTATTATGGGCGTGATTTAACAATCCCTTTTGAAAAATTTTCCCGGCAAAATTGGAAACAGACGGAGGGAAACGAGGGGACCTGGCCGAAGGATTTTCTTGGGATACGGTTCTTGGAGTTGAGAGCTTTGAGAGTGGCGTGGTAGTCGTCTTGGTTTATGGCGCATGTTAGATATAAAGTTGATCTTCTGCTATTGTAGGTCGAGAGCGGAAGTTTTGTATTGGTTCTGCGTGTTGTAGGTGTGACTAGCGGGAGAGAGTGAAGGAGATGAGGCATGGGTTCGGTTTTGGTCTGGTTATTGCAGTCGTCTTTAGGAAAGGAGCGTTGCAGTTGCAGAGTGGATGGCCTCTGGGGTTTGGTTTCGCTGCGGATCACAAATTTATCCGCACCGTGCGGCTCGCCAATACGCTGCGTTTAGGATGGGAAAATGAAAGGTGTTTAACGTGGTCTGCACTAAAAGTTTCTAACGGAGAAAAACGCATCCCGCGCAATAGGTTATCTGCAGTCGTTTATCTAAACCCAAATAGACTCACTCCCCAAAAACTGAAATTCCCTTGATCTTTGCTTTTTTCCTCTAAACACAGAGCTTTGTTTTGTATCATCATATGGTGATTCCATCATTTGGTGATGATTGTTTATCTCTGCAGCATCTTGATCTGTCTTCCAATAAATTTCACAGATTTATTGGAGAAGCACTTGGCCCCTGTAAACAGCTTGTCTGGTCCGATTCCGTTAGTCCCAAGTGGAAGCTTGCAGTATTTTCTTCTCTCCGGCAACCATTTTCAAGGCGGGATTCCTTCACGTATTGCAGCAGATGGGTGTTCGACTCTGATAAAATTGCATAGAATTTGAAGATGAGTAATTTGAAGAGACTGGGTCTTGCGTATAACAATTTTATCGGCACTTTGTTGGATTCTGTGATCTGCATGTACTTCGAAAATGATATGATTTAAATTTCTATGTGATATGTAGATTTAAACTTTGCATGCAATGTGTTTGAGGAAATGCTTAAAACATGTTGCCTCTGTGTATTTGGAATTTACTCCTATTAAGTTGAATACTTTATTGATGAATTCAGTCTTACCCTCTAGTTGAGAGGAAGATGATTAAGGCTGAACCGAAAGAATGCAAGAACTTTTTCTATGTGTGTCACATTCCTAATCCCGAATGCAATTGTATAACCATATCCATTGAATCATCTTCAAAACTTAAAGCTTCTGCATCACCTACCACCCATGTGAGGGACTTGACTTCTCCAAGACCTGTTTACATCAGACAACTTTCATTTCTATAAAAAGCCAATAAGTACTGTTCAAAAGGAAATACAACTTAAATTTTCAAATTAACTACCAGGGATAATGTACAATTCAATCAATTGCAGGTTGATTCCTCATTTACCTCTCTCCAAGGCCCTCTTTTTACCAACATTTAACATGTTTGGGTTGAGGCCAATATAACTTATATTATTAATGAGATTATTATCAATATGTTGTTGGGCATTGAAAGGGTAGAATAAATGCCAAGGAAAACAAAAGAAATGTATAACATAAATATGTTTAAACTTTAAACAAATAACTATTTTAGACAAAGTGCATGTTAGGCTTTTCTACATTCGTTTTGACATTTATCAGGGAAAAGCTTCACCGATTATTCACAAAAAAAGCATCATGTAAGGATTCATTTAAAAAATAAAGCTGCAAAAAAACTAAGCTTTGCATTACTCAGCTCAGGTTCCTCCCAAGCTTGCTACAGCCTACAGTTTTAGGTTGGCTCTGCCTTAGCTATGCACGGTTTATTAGTTCTATGCTCACTAAGCAGTGCAATGTTATTGCCAGAGAACTTCATTTACTTCCATAGCCATTCAATATCTAAAAAATGTATAAGCAACCAAAACATCTCTGGAAATAATCCTTCTCTACTGAGTATTGGAGTGTCAATGTATGGATGGGGCCTGAAGCAACCAAATTAATGGTTTTCAAAGCCCTCCAGATCCATTTTTTTCCCTATTAGGAAAAAGTATTCATCTATATAAATCAAGGAGAGATTCAAAAAGACCCTTGTACACACGAGGTGTACAGAGGACCTCAAAAGAAAAATTCTGTTTCCCATCCACGAATCCCAACAAATAGCATGTGAGACCATTTTCCAAATTGCTAAACTTGATTCTCGGTTGCTTCTCCACCCCCATCCCTCAAACAAATATGGTAATATGAGTTTCTTCCAATAAATCATCTTCAAGAACATCTTGCATGGCTCGAGGTTTTGTGCTGTTTGTCATTTCTAGGATCCTAAAAGCAATATCCCGTGGAAAATCAACAACATTTTAACTTAAGATGGCAATAGAAAATTCACATATATTTCACACATGGAATCCCTTTTTTACAACTGGTTTGACCTACTATCCTGCTTAATTTCCCATGGAACTCCACCTTAATATACAATAGATTAAATTTAGAGAAATCTGAAATTCTGAATAAATAAATAAAAATGGTTCTAGAAAGTGCAGTAATTATGTTGCAGCACATGAACTTGATACTTTGATAATTGCAAATTCTATAATATTCCACAAAATGAAGGAAAGTTACTCCTAGAAAATAAAGATTGACTCTCTAGTCCACTTCTCATCCATCTCAAATCGCTTGAACACTAAAACAAAATTGCTAGCATAGTTGATTGACACACAACAGTATTACAGTTGATAAATTCAACCAACAATGGGAATATAACTGATAAATTCAACCAACATTATCTCAATACAAAGTCATAGGGAATATAAAAATTCATTAGCAAGCAACCAAGCATAATCACAAGCCCCAAAATTGCATGAGCACAATCTAGATTAAACCAAAATCCTTAACAACCAGGATAATTTTGTTGTAAAAGTGCTTGAAAGCTTTGGAATGGTTGAGTTATATAGGGAGGCATCAAAGGCATTGGATGACCAAAATCCTCAGCAATCGGTTGAGGTACATAAGCCGACATCTGTACACAAGAATGGATTATGTAAATGAGTGTGTAGTAGAAAAAAAGCTAAATTAGAACATGAAAACAGATTGCTAATATGAATGATTGTTTAAAAACAGAAAACATATTTATATCCCATAATCTTGCCTGATATGATTGTGAAGTTTGAGATGGTATGGGTGCACACAAGGGACTGCTAGCCAAATAAGGGGTGTAAGAGGAACATTGGGATTGAGAAGGAGTATGGACATGGTAAGCATCATCTCTATTTTTCTGAAATCATATATTACCAACTTTAGTAAAAAAAAGTAGTTTAAACAATCAGAAATTTGTGAATGCAGAAACAAGAATATGTTACCTTATATTTAGATTTTTTTACTCGTTGCAAAGCCTTTTCCACTGCACCTTTTATTCTTCTTCTCTCTCGAAAAGGATCCCGTCGAGGCTTCAACCCATTACCTTGAATGGTAGGTATATCTTCAATGTTCGTGAGGGATTGGAAAGAAAGTGATTGCTCTTCGATCCCTATTGATAACCCATTCATGTGAGTTTGTATCATATGTTCAATTTCCTCGTGCAATCGTATGCCAGTCTGGAGAGCATATGTATAAACATCTTCAAACTGTGCAGCTCGATTTGATATTTTTGTGTAAACCCTGCAAAGATGCCTAGCGCGTTCTGATTCTGCCAAATTTGGGTCTACATTAATGTTACGCTGGTGCATGTCACTAACGTCAGTTGACCTCGCATCTCTAGTCCATCTCTTCATGATGTGATCAATAGGGATTTCGATACAATTTATACCATTCCTCAATACTTTAATAGCATGAGAACATAGGATGCCATTTGTTTCAAAGTGTCTACAACTACACATCAAATAATCATCGATACTCTTCTTCACATTCCAAAGCCTACTGCCATTGTGAGTTCCAACTTTGTACGGATTATCACCATCCAAAGTAATATTGTGAGCTCGAATAAATAGTTCCAATGATTGCCTATACTCCTCCTGGAACAATTCAAATATCTGTCGTGTGTAGATTTTTCCTACATGCTCAACCATTCTGACTCCTATTTGCACTTTTGGCAACCTATGACACAAGTTATACTCGAAATTGAGTTCTTTGTATCTCTTGTTAGCAAGGACCCTCTCAAAGTGAGTGAAGAATTGAACGACATCGTGATCTGACTTCAAATAATTTTTCAACGCTACATTAAAGCTCTGGCTAAGTTGGGTACTTTTCATCCCCGCAGACTAATGGTATCTTGTATGGAAATGTGCCCATTTATGCCTAACCTCGAACAATCCTTTAAGCCACCTATTTTCACGGACGTTGTACTCTTGAAGCATTTTCTCCCATTCATCCAAAAAGTCAGCTTCCTCATCAATAATTTCCATAAAATAGGCAATCTTGCCTTTAATACTACTATTGCATGCAGAAGAGGTGTAACTATTGTTGTTGGTGTGCTTAAGGGAATTTTGCATTATATGCCACTTACACAAGTGATGGAAAGTCGAAGGCAACTCTTCAGCAATCGCAATTGCCATGCCAGCATCCTGATCATTTAAGATCGTTTTCGGTGCCTTCTTAGACATTGCCTCTAAATTTGTCCTAAATAACCATTTGAAGGACTCTGCTGTCTCATCATATATTAATGCAACACCAAAAACTACGGTTTCCATGTGATGATTCAAACCCACAAAGACAGCAAAGGGACGATGTTCATTATTAATCTTGTAAGTTGTGTCGAAGCTCACCACATCGCCAAATATAGCATAATCCATTATCATCTAAGCATCCGCCCAAAAAATATTCATTATCAAACTGCATATCGGAGTAGAAAGATGGGTTTG
>JAESVK010000708.1:434752-506691 GCA_017140935.1 Hamamelis virginiana | reverse complement strand
GAAAACCGAAAATGGTTAGGGTTCCTACGTGGTTGGTTTGTTGTGATATGTGGCCATATGGGTGTGGCATTGATTTTTTTTTGCACTTACGCTACCCTTTAATTATGTCCTACGTGCATTTGCATTATTTTACCAGTGACTACAAGTTTGGCTTGTCAGCATAGTGTTCCTTTAAAGCCTAAAATGGTTAGGGATCCTACATACTTTCGAGGTTGTTTTGATAGGTGTCATATCACTGTGGTTTTATTTGCATTTGGCTACCCTATATTATTTCCTGCATGCAGTTTTTTCTTTCAAAATCTGTAAAGTGTTATGGAATGACAACTCAATTTTACCTATATGTAACTATATTTATATACTAATTAAACTATATTTATTTACAGGAAAACAGGAAAAAAAGAAGGAGAAGTCAACTGCCACGCAGAATTACAGACCGCAGTTTAGGTCCAACCTAAACTCAATCTCTACACTTCTCCAATCTTTACATTTGACGGAGAACCACATTGCTGCTCTTCGAAGAACTGCCTTTTGGCAATTCTTCAATGCCATAATCAACAGCAATATTCAGCAGACAGTACTAACAAAGTCGCGTAAGGATGTAGTGAAAATTGTTGAAGCCTATGATCCTGCCACGAAGAAGATAAAGCTGGGAAGACGGCAGCTGCAGCTCAAACCACAAGATGTATCACTAATTTTTGGTATTTGTTCTGGAACAAATACCCTGGAAAATACACAAACAGCCACTGAAGCATCTGCATTCATTAGAAGAAGGTTTCCCAAGACAAAAAAAATTCTTTCGCCTCAAATAAAAATTCAGCTATTAAGTGCTTGCCAAGGCAACACTATAGATGATGTTGAGGATGTGGCTAGACTACTTTGTATGTATGCATGTTCAACACTGTTCTTCTCAACTTCTGGACATCACATATCATGGAAATATGTGAGGTACATAGAAGATTTAGACAACATGCATACATATGCATGGTCAGATGAAATAGTCAGCAAGTTAATTGAAGGCCTTGAGAAGTCAGTCTCTGACCCTAATAAAGCCACTGGTTGTGTCCCATTTTTGCTGGTACGTATTCCAACCAAATACTTTATTCACAATGCAACATAGTGTTCATACTAATTCCTACAAAAATAATCTAATTTATTCATTTTCTCTTGTTTTTGTTAAAAGTTTTGGCTTTGTGAGCACACAACAATTGTGGATGCACCCAAAGAAAAATTGTTTCCAAGGTTCCTCAATTGGGACTTAAGAAATCTACATGACAGCCTCAAGAAAATTGACTTAACAAAGCTAAAAAGCAAACAGGTATTGCACAAAAGCATCAAAATTCAGTTTATTATGTTTGTTCTTTTCCAAGATTTCACTACATTTTCTTCACTATATGTTTGTTATTTTCTCTACTATTATAGATTCTTGAAGTTGATGAGCTCACACCTACCCAAGAAGAAGAAAATATACAACTAGAGGGAGCACAAGAAGAAGAGGATGATGAAGCTAGTGATGTAAGTTCACTCAAAATTATAATTTGAACCATTCAAGTTTCATATATCTAAATAAGATATGCAAAATGGCAGTAATGCTAGCTTTTAAATTCACTACATCTTTTTAACATTCCATTATAGGTTCCTACATGCTTTCCATGTTCTGATGGCTGCCCATATTTAAGTGGTTTTTTCTTTTTTTCTTTTGGCATTTTGGTTAAGTTATATTGTTTGCTACATAAATTGAGCTTCACCTTGAGGTTCCTACATGATTTGCATTTAACATTTACCATATTCTACTTGGTTTGAAGTCATTTCACTACGTGATTTACAATCTTAACAGCCATTGCAGATAAAGACTTCAGAAGACTCAAAACAATCTGAGGAAAGAACAGAGTCAGATAAAGCTGAAGAAATTGAAGAAAACAGTGAAGAAGAAAACAGTGAAGAAATTGAAGAGGAAGAATATGACCAACACACACAAATTGAAGTTGAAGAAGATACTCAATTCAAAGATCCAGAAGTTGCAAAAAGCAGTGGTGAATGTGATGTTTCTGAACAAAATCCACAATCCTCTGCATCTTTGCAACCAACAGTCAGTCTTGGAGAGGACATGACACCTGTCCAGTGGAAAATACAAGAACTAAACCAAAAAATTGAAGAAATCCAAAATAATAATATGAAGAAACTGGAGGAAATCAGACAACAATATGAGATTGAGACTGCAAAGCTTAGAGAACAAATGAAACAAAGTGCAGAGGATGCAGCAAAAATCAAAGAGGACAGTGTGCAGCAGCAGCAGCAACTGAAGCAGCACCATGAAACTGAGATGGAAGCGCTTCGAGCACAGTTGACCCGAGAAAAAGAAGAACAAGATGACTTAATTCAGTCACTTATCACAGAGAAAGATGTTCAGGGTGCTTATTACATTGAGACTATTTACAGCCTTGAAATGCAAATTTCAAGACTCAATAGTCAGAACACAAGGCTTGAAGATACCATCGACGACTATGAAGTTCACAAGGTCACACAAGAAACTGCACCAAAATCTGTTGGAGATGAACAGAATGAAGAATTGACTGAGCCACCATCCTACGTTCAGCGCATAAAAAACAAAAAAAGAGCTGCAAAAATAGATACTGATTACACATACCAGAAAGCAAAGAAGCTCAGAAAAAATAATAAGGAAGAGGTTGCCAAAAATGAAGAGAAGGAAAAAGAAGTTATTGAAGTGGAGGAGTTACCTGACACCAAGGAAAAGAAAGACAACAGGAACTTCCTTGCAGCAATTCGAACTTCTCCAGTTTCAAACTTCTTGACTGAAGAAGAAAAACAAAGGCTTAATGAAATATTTGAGCACATAGGAATAAGGTAAGATAACAAACCCAATTTATATTATAAATTTTCTTTTCATTACTTTTTTCTTATTCCATTTTTGGTTCACTAACTATGTCTACATGATACAGTGGTCAACTTTGGTCTGGTAAAAAGAATAGCCATGTCTACATGGACGACGTCTATGAACTCCTGGTTGAAGGGCAAGTTTCAAGCAATGTATGTTAACATCAGTTCACTACCTCATATTCTTTTCACTAATTCCAAATTATTAATTGTTTACTGATACAGAACTTGCATATATTCAATATAAAATTGTACTCATATGTACTAATATTTTAACATCAGTTCACTGCATGGTTTCTATGTTGTTTTCAGTCCATATGTGTGTGGTTTTTGTACTCATTTTGCTAGCCCTCTACAATTTCCTACATATGTTTGGGATGTTAAATTGCCAGTCACTACATTCATTTGTTTTGTTGCCACAGTGTTTATCTAACTTGAAAAATCGCATAAATTTTTATCAACAGGTAATTGATGCTTATGGTGAACGATTGGAAAGATACATCAAGGAAACAAGAAAAAAAAATGATAGATCTTTTTTCTTTTCCAGCTTGTGTTGGGTAATGAGCACTTAACTAAATACCATAATATACTGATGTTCATTATCAACTTCTCGTATATATGACGCTTGTTGCTTCTTAACAGACATATATCAAACAGAAAAATAATTACCAGCTGGAAGACTACATCAACAGATACTTGCTGGGGAAGGAAAGACAAACTACCCTCTTGCACTTCCCCATCAACACCAGTGGCAGGAAATCTGTAGCAAATCACTGGACCTTGCTTGTTTTCGATAGACGTCATGGACAGTGGACCCACTACAACTCCTTAAGACCAAGGACAGCAAAAAACAAGGACCAATACTTCGAGGATGCCAAAAAACTTGTAAGACTCATACCTTATACTAAATTAGACAAATAGACTTCCTAAGAAAAATTGCTTTCCACTTACTGATTTCTTCACTTGATTTCTTCACTAAATTACTCTACTATTTATAGGTCAAATATGTTCAAAAGTTTATGGAAGAGCATGTCAAAATTGGTTTTTTCAAAGAAAATGATCTTGAAGGTGCACTACAATCTTCTGCCGAATGCCCACAGCAAGATTCTTCTAGGTAACAGTTTGCATATTCAATACATTGACTTCCTAAATTGAAAAGAAACTGACCATGAAACAAAATTCTCCTGCAGTGTTGATTGTGGAGTTTACGTTTGTTATCTCATGAGGCAAGTGGCAAATCAAGCAAACATAATGCCAACGCTTACAATTGAGAACATCAGAAAATTCAGAGCAAAACTCATTCGTGCATTCCTACATGACAAAGGCAGATCTTGGGACAGAGAAGTGTATGAAGCTGAAATTGAAATTGCCAAAGATTATGAACAATGAATGTTTTGATAAGTACAAAAATGATTTGAATTTTTGTAATGGTCCACTTATTAATTGATAAACTATATTTGATTTTTTGTACTCCAAATGAACAAATTTTGAATGTATATTGTATAGAATCTTTGTGTTGTGGTTGGGTCCCTTTTATTTGAAAAATGGCATGGGTTCCTACATGGTTTCATGTAGTGACTGGGAAATGGTCCCAAAATGGTTAGTGTTTGTTGGTATTTGAACTGCATAACATGGAATGCAACCTCCACAATTGTGACCACAATTTGGTGGCATTGACCCAAGTCCACCCAGCCAGCCCTCTGTACACTTCTTTCATCTTCATAGTCTTTTTGGATTTATGTTAGTTTTATCAATTCCATAATAATTTTGCCCTGAGTTGGAAGGATATTGTAAACGACTGAACAAATTTCAATTGTATATTCCAAATTCCTCTATATATAATATTTGTGTTGTGGTTGGGTCCCTTTTATTTCAAAAATGGTATGGGTTCCTACATGGTTTCATGTAGTGACTGGGAAATGGTCCATATAGCACTCTCACAGGAATGTAATTTTCTTTAGCCTGTGTTTTGATCAATTTTCTGTTTCTTATCATCTTCTTCTTTCGAAAACTCAGCAATCCCCAGAAAGATCCTTCTGTTGCTCTTCCTCAGCATTATATTATCGAGAAACATATCAATTCAGATCTTGAAACAGACTAACTAATTCCATAAAATAACTCTATTTACCTTATTGGATACTTTCAGTTCCACCACCATCCTTTTTTGGTGAATAATTTTGATGACAGCCAGTATTGGCAGCAGCCTGGCCACACTCAGGCAGGACAAAAAAACCAACCATTTCTGATAAGCTCCCACTTCCAAAGCAAGAAAGCTTTGGCACCAACTCAACAATACTTGAATCAGATGATGGGTATTGAACAATGTGAGAGTTTCTACTAATTCCTTGATTTTCCATTACAACAAGATAAGTAGAAATAGCAAACTCACATTGAGAAACCATTGAAGAACCTCCAAAATTCTCACTGACTCAATGAAACAAGTGGATCCCAACCAGAAGCAAAGAATGGGTCTCCTCCACTTGAAAATTTGAACATCGGCATTGAACTCATTGTCATTGCTGAAACCTTCTCAGACAGTGGATTTGTGTTCATACCTGAAAATGGACAATTCAACATGCCCTCACCTCTAAGTTGAAACCCCATTTCACCATTATCATCGCCACCCATTTTCTAAACACAAAAAGAAAACCCCCAGAAACTATGGACCTCTGCCTATAAATAAACTGAAAATATTAATAAAAAAAAACTAATTACAAAACTAAAGGCAAAGTGGGTTTGACTAAAAATAGCTCCAGTAATATCTTGCAGGACTCAACAACGAACAAGCAACCTTGGTAGCTTTATAGAACTGAAAGGGTGTTAAAGCAAAAGAAACCTCTGATTGCAGCATCCCAACATACACAAAGTAAAAGGAGAAAAATCCAATGCACCAGGCATAAAATCTACAAACTGAAATTGACTGAGCAACAAATATAGATTTGGATCACCAAACTGAAATGCCTAATTCCATATAACATAAACCATAGAACATGCAGGTAACACACAGTATAGTATATACCATTTTAGCACACAGTTTGAGGTTTACGAACAGCTTACTGTCAGTGTAGTGAACCATGTTGTTCCCTTATTAAAAACCAAAACTACAAACAGACACATAAAAAAAAAAAATGATGAACAAAACTAATTATTTCACCATATCTCACCAAAAAAATAGAATCATTACTTACAATATATCTGTCCAATATAAAAAATTTCAAAAATTACAAAAAATTGCTAATCAATTAATAAGTGGCTCGTTACATGTTATCCTATTATGGTTCCCATAACGGCCACACCTACCACACATTATCTGTCTCACTTTTTCACCTTTAGATGGGATCCTCTTCTTCCTTGGCCTCCCCGGTTGTTTCTTCGAAAATGGAGGAAGAATAAACGGATGCTCGTTTCTTGGATCCGGCATTTCAACAGTAGGTATTGGGTATATAGGCCTCGAATAAGCCTCAATATAGCTTGATACATGAAAAAACACTTCAACATAATCATTTAGGTCCCTGCCACTCTTCTTTATCGCCGCTACTGCATGCGAACATGGAAAGCTTTTCAGCTGCCATTGATAACATGAGCACCAATTCAACCTTAAATCAACAGTACAAGATGGGTCTGCCAACACCTCAAAAATATAATCTGTTGAGCATCTTACTAACCAACTCTTACTGGCATCAAAAGCTGCAACTAACCTTTTATCCATTTTCGGACAAATCTCACTATTCCACTTCAAGGCTTTGCCTCTCCTTTTTGCCATTTGGTTCATTAACATCAATCTTATTGTATCCACCATCTTTGTTACAGGCAAAAACCTAGCATCTTTAATCCAAGAATTAAAAGACTCAGCAACATTTGACCACATCTCACCATAACGTTTCCCCCTAAAATACGCATTGCTCCAATTCTCAATTGGAAGGTCCTCCAAAAATTTCACCACCTTCTTACCACCTTCTTTCTTCAAAGACTCAATTTTTTTTTCAAATAAATCTATTGTTGGAACATATGCACATGCTCCAAATTTATTAACCAAACTCTCACGAACGCCACCAAATTTACCTCCAACTATAGACCTCAAATTTGCTTTTAAATGGTGAAGGCAGTATGCATGATAGCAATCAGGAAAAACATCTCTCACAGCTTGCACAAGCCCCAAATGTCGATCCGAAATGAAAGTTAGCGTTCGATGACCCGAAACACATCCACGCAATTGTTCAAGGAACCAAACCCAATTTTCATAATTTTCTGAGTCCACTACTGCAAAGGCAAAAGGATACAAACCTACAAATAAGAGAAAAAAAAATTAACTACTTAATAATAAAAATGAGGAACTACTACTACTAGTACAGAAAAGTTCTCTACCACTGTAGTGAACCATTCTGTACATGTAGTGAACTACAAACACATTGCGTACAAACTTCACATGCAAACAACTAAAAACTATTACAAAAACAGAAAATATATTTATAAAAAAAAAAGCAATTACTAACCTTGATTACCATCTTTACCAGTTGCACCAAGAAGATTCCCCTTAAACCTACCTTTCAAGTGTGTACCATCTAGAAATAACATAGCCCGACAATAATTGAATCCCTCAATGCATGCATGAAAGGAAACAAATAACCTCTTAAATCGACCAGTAAAAGGATCAAAATCAAGAACAAGCCTACTACCCGGATTTGTTCTCTCCACTTCACTAACATACCACCTTAGTTGATCAAACGAAAGAGCATAGTCCCCAAACAACTGAATCCTTGCCTTTTCAACTCCTAACCAAGCATGATTATAGCTTATATCTTGCCCATACTTTGACTTGAACATACGCTGAATACGGATAGGACGAGTTCCATTATCATCACGAACCGTATCAACAATCTCACTTGCCACCAAATTTGAACTCATACGTGGATTCTTTGATGTCCGAACAGCAGCCCCACAAGTGTGAATATTATCTAACTCTTTAATATAGAAGAATTCATTTATAGTATTAGACCGAGCATGCACACGCCATGTACACCCATTTACCTTATTGTATTTGCAAACAGCTGTTACCCTATTCAAGTCATTCTTTAAATACAAATACTCAAACCCAAGCTCTATTGAAAACTTAGACAGAACATTTCGAAATTCTAAAGCCCCACCCTTAAAACATTGACCCACATTCGTAATTCCATGCGCCCAATCCTCAGACAATAACTTCTTCGGCTTGTGAGAACAATATGACGAAATAGCATCTAACTCATTATCAAACTCCAACGCCAATTGCATACGTAAGTTATCTTCATCTTCATAATCATCACCACTGTCCACATCTCTTTCACAAACAATAGCATCAACAAAATGCTCCCCACATTCATATGCTAATGAAACAACATTAACCAAGTCAGCATCACAATCAACAACACACTTGGCATGTCCTGGTAAAGAACAAGTAATAAAAAATGAATCACGCTTCAAAGCCCTCCACTTTCTACACAATGAATCAACAACCTCATCAAAACAAATGCTGTCACCCAACATCACAAAGCATGAAAGATCACCATACTTGCATAAAAGAGTAAAAGAATGCACCATATCTTCCAATATGCTGCAAATACCAAAAAAATAAAAATTCAAACTCATCATCCAAACAAAAATTAACATATGATTTAATAAAATTAACATAAATCCAATACATATATTATGCAAGAACCAGCATCAATGAAGTCACTACACTGACAGTGTAGTGACTCTGACAGTGTAGCAAGCTAACTCCAGTTCAGCTGATATATGAACAAATCAAATTTATAGAAATTCAAATTTTAAAGCAGTATAGTGACTAGCAATACATATATTTTGCAAAACTAGCATCAATGAAGTCATCATCCACATCTTAATGTTTCAAAAAGTTAGTTCCAGATTCAATACACTGACTGATTCAATAGATGAATCACTACACTGTCTACAGGAGATGAATCACTAATTCAGGAGATGAATTACTTGAAACAGGAACAAGAATAACAAATTGACAGATTCAGGAGATGAAGAAGAAGATTGACATATTCACATAGTGAATCAGAAACAAATCGCACATCCGTAATATTCAATCGCAAAAATAAAAGAACGCAAATTTTTATCTTTTAAAAATCTGTAATATTCAATCGCACATCCGTAATATCCTCGACAAAAAAGGCAAAGCAAACAAAGATAACAAAAACCGAAAATCTAACCTGATTATGAAAGCAAGAATGCGGCAACACTCTAGCAGAACAAGAAATCAAAGATCCAACACCGATGAAGAAAAGCAGAACAAGAAACGCAGAAGAAAAGCAATGTGTAAGATCCAACAGCGATGAAGAAAAGCAGAACAAGAAACGCAGAAGAAGATCAATGTCGAAATCCAAACAGCAATCCACCTACGCGCGCGAAGATTAGGGTTTCCAGAAGCAATTTCGGGTTTCCAAATCCTCAAATAACATAGAGACCAAAAATCCATCTACGCGCGCAAAAGCTCAACCTTCTAATTTGAAGGTATCGTTAATAACAGCAATAACCCCTATTTAGCTCATAAAAGGGTAATTTAGCCATTTAAAAAAATATATTTTTAAAAAAAGGACCTTAGCCAGGAAAACAATTTATATTAGGACTTTTTAAAATAAAATAACTAAGAGGGGACTTTATCAAATAGTAAAGTATTAAACAGGACTTTAGGCCAATTTTCTGATATATATATACCTTAATTCACTCTTTCGCTTCTTTTTAATTGGTTGATGCTTTATTTTATTATCATTTTTTATTTTATTTTATTTTCTTTTGACTTTTCATTCCTATCAAATTAGGGCTTCATAGGGCTGCTACTTTTCTTCTTCTTATTTTTTCCTTTGGTACACTCTCCATGTAATGATCAGTGCCTCTCGTTTAGGTAATGTGCTCAAATTAGGGCTTCTTATTTTTTCTTCTTATTTTTAGGTAATGTGCTCAAATTAGTGCCTCACGATTAGTACTCTCCATGTACTAATTGCAAGTGCCTCAAATTAGGGCTTTTTATTTTTTTCTTCTTCTACTATTTTTCTCTTCTTCTTCTTCTTCTATTTCTCTCTTTATATATTTTTTTGTTTACTTAGGTTTGTAATTACAGTTTTTTTTTTTTTTTTTTACATTCTCTCTCTTTTTTTATTTGGGTTTGTAGTTCATCACAATTTTTTTCACATTGAGAGCTGCACCGAAACCATCTATGTCCAAGTAATTAAGCTTTAAAATATTCCATGTATACTATGTATACTAATTATATACTCTGTATCATGTATCAATCGAACAGGTACCCAGCTATCTACCAAAGACGCTTAGAGGAGCTAGGTACACTAGCTACAAGGAAACCTGTCAAAGACGACGCCTGCATTTGTATTAAGACTCTCAGAAACATGGTGATTCCCTTTTACCACCCAGTCCACGAGCACGGACTCGAGCCAAAAGACTTAAGGAAACCATACACGTGTGATGGATGCAAAGAGCAAGGGTTTGGAATTAGATGCAGATGCGAGCAATGTGACTTTGATCTTCATGCGGACTGTATGCATTGTGTATGCACCACCAGGCCCACTATGTCCCATCACTTCTTCGGAAAAGACACTTTCAAATTCTTTCACCAAAAGCCTAATGGGTCCACAAGATACTGCGATGGCTGTGGAAAAGGCATTCATGGTTTCCACTACCACTGCAAGGAGGAAGGCTGGGATTTGCACCCATGCTGTGCCAAACTTGAGAGGGAATTGTCAATTGATGATATGAAATTTAAGCTTCAAAACAAGGTATCATTCAAGTGTATTTGGTGCAAGAAGAGAAGCCTTAAGGATACTTTTTCGGGTATTCGTGGCTGGGCTTATGAGTCCGAATGCAAGGAGTACAATTTTCATGTGTATTGTGCTACAGAGATGGTGCATCAAGCCTGGAAAAATGGGAGTCTCAGTAAGGATATGGATAATAATTGTTTGGCCTTACAGAATATGGAGCACTTGCCCATTCAAGCTAATTACAGGAACAGAAATGGCAGGCGAGGTGACAAGTTTGTGAGGATAGTGAAGGTGTTCTTCAAAACTATTGCTTGTATTCTTCTAGGGAGTTTGGATCCAACCTTAACCCTTGGTTGTCTCCTCTTTGATGTATTCGCCAATTGAGGAAAACTTTGCTTAATTTTTTTAATTTTTTTTTTTAATTTTTTATGCATTGTCTCCCAAATTAAGCAATGACTCTTCCAAATGGAAGATGCTCTTATATACCTTTTATTGTGTAATGACTACAATATCCCTATAGATTATTTTGTGTATATGGTTAGATATTAATGAAATGATAATTATTTGGCTATAACAAGGTTTGAAGAAAATATTTAAGAGACTTATGCCATGGTTAATGTTGTAGTTTCAATAAACTATTGATCTCAGAGGAATGGTCAATAGTTAAGAAACTTGTGCCATGTAATTTCAATATTTAAGAGACTTGTGCCATGATCAAATCCATCCATCCTAATCTGAAAACAATCAAACTCATGATGAAAACATTAAATCAGAATAGAAGAAAAAACTGTATCCACCAATTCCATTCACAATAATAGGTAGGCTGTTCTATCTTCTCAGTCTCATAAAATACAAAAATTAAAAATCTTATAAAACTTTTAAGGCAAGCCCACCTAACAAGATCATTTGCTACTCAACTCTATTTCTATTACTTTACTGATCCTACAAATAACAAAGCAAAGATATCAGAAATGATAGAAGCAACATTAAAATCAACAGACATTTTCTGCAACAAGTAGACAAGCAAAGCTGAATCTGTATAAACAGTAACAGCATGAATGGAATTGGCATGAGACCATTGAAGAGAATGTAAGCAAGCCATAGCTTCACTTTGGACGACAGAGGAAGTGAAGGCTATCAAAACTTTACAAACTTTTGGGGGTCAGGGGCCAAGAGGACAAAAATAAAAAAATAAAAGAACATCACTTAAACCAAGATAATGTGAATGAAATTGGATTGATATAATTAAATGTTCAAATTTACAGGGAAAAAAAAAATCATTGGATCAGAAGAATACAAAATATAAGTACTGCCAGCAAATTTCTAGTGCAAACATAGGGACAAGGTGAAATAAGTGGATGTTTATGTGCAACATTTAAAGTCTCAGAATTACAGAATAACAGCAATGCTTAACAAGCCATTCAGTCCCGAAAGATGGTAACTTGGTGACTTATATCATCATAGGCAACAGTTTTAAACACCGAATGTAAATCAGAGGGAGTTAGTTCTATAAAAAAATATTCCTATCACATCAACACTATAAATTATGAATAGTTTTTTTTAAAAATAATAAATAAAGAAATAAGAAAAAGAAAAATAACACTCTATTGCATAAAATAAAGCACAAAATGAGCAAAGAAAATGTCTGTCTCATGGCAAGTCCAAAGAGGTAACTGCAGCAACGCTGCTCCACAAGGCAATGGAATATGAGACCTACCACCGATGGAGGAGCTCCCAGAAAAGGAAGGACCATCAACATCGATGGATTTCTTTGTGACGTTTACTTAGGAACTTACAAACATAATTGGTTTGCCCCAATAAAATAAGGGAGTTATATAACTAATCCCCCGTCACACACACACCCACACAAAAAAATCTACAATTATGATGCATAAAAACTAAACTAAATTCATTACTCACAGAACTAACAAATCCTACTAATCTTCTTGACTTCACCTATCTAAGCCTCTAAGGTGCTCTTACTGATGATTTTATCTATGAAACCAAACCCCTGAGACAAATGCAGTAACTAGCAAAGCAACAATCTCAACAAGATCAAATATTTCATCTACGTCAAGTTCAAGGTCAAATTTCAAGTTATAATAATAATAACAAATAAATAAAAGCCAATGTAAAATGTTGAAGAGAGCATGCATAACAACTAAGGCCTCAGAATTGCAGAATAACAGCAAGGCTTAACAAGCCATTCAGTCCCGAAAGATGGTAATTTAGTGACTGATATCATCATAGACCACATTTTTGTAACAACTGTCAAACAATATATAAATAATCTGTTAAGACATGGTTTGCAAAATCCAACATGGATAGATATTTTGGGAAACAGATTATTGGATTAGATGTTTCGCTTATACAAAACATGCCATATATCTCATTCATCCAAATGCCTATTTTTTTTTTTTTTTAAATGTCATAGTTTTGAAAAAAGAAAACTGCAACAGTTTTTCATAGGCCATGTTTTGAAAAACTGGCTGTTGAATCAATGTGATTTTTATCGTGTATTACGTGCATAAGTTAAACATTTGATCCAAACGTCAGTTTCTCAAAATACTTATCCAATATTGGGTTTTTGCAAAACTATGTTTCAAACCATGTGTCAAAATTATGCATCGCCAAGCCTGACCCATAAATAATACAAATAATTTGGCATATACATCTCATCTCCAATCTGATGAGGTAACAGCAGCAACACTTCTACACAAGTGATAGCATAAAACAAAGAACAAAATGAACAAACAAGAGATAATGTATGTCTCATGGCATGTCCCAAGAGGTAATGGCAGCAAACGTTGCTACACAAGGCGATGGAATATGAGACCGCCCATTGATGGAGGAGCTCCCAAAAGGAAGGACCTTCAACATCAACAAGCAAATTATGCGACGTTTACAAGGGAATTTACAAACATAACTAGTTTGCTCCAATAAAGTAAGGTAGTTCGTAACTCACATACCCCGTCACATATTATGTATAAAATGCTATTAAAAACCAAAACCCACCAAAAAATATTAATTAAGAAAAATGAAAACTAGTTCCCTCAGAAAATCAGTAAAGAAGATGTTCAATCATGGAATGATCAGCATTAGCATGGTTGAATTCAAAGCATCACCGGGAATAATAGAATTATATATATATATCTGAGAAATTTAACACTAACAGGATAAAAAAAAAAGGAAAAAAAATGAAATATATTGGGGAAAAGTTTAAGCTCAGAGATACGTTAATGGAATCTTTTCCCTGACCTTTTAGTAAAAAGGTCTCATAATGAGCTGGGATATACATATATCATCATCGCAACACACCACACCCCCAATATACACCAATTCAAAGAAGAACAAGAAAAGCCCTAGAAAAGTAGGGCAAAAACTTATATATATATATATAGAGATAGGGAGAGAGGACTTGCGGAGAAGGAATGAGATTCAAGCTCATCTGTAATAGCTTCGAATCCAACAGAAAATAAACCTGTAAAAACATAAATTCCATCTCAAGCTTCTTTTTTATTCTACTTCTCACCGATGCCTCATGGATAGCTTCGAGAAGTACGTTGATGCCATTGATCAGATTGAGGACTCGACAGCGGCTTGGGTCTGTGGCGAAGGAATGAGATTAGAACTCATCTGCGTTTGGGCTTTTATATGAGATGGAGGGAGGCGAAGAGAATGTAGGGTTTTGATTAGGGTTTAGGGTTTATTGAAGCAAGCATCAAATTTTTTATTTTCCGTCTATGACCCTGAAGTTTTCGTTCATTTACAGAAGTAGCGAATCCGGACCCGTCCGTGACAGGTGCATCCCATGGTATCATAGTGGACTAAACTTCATCCGAATGGTCCATATTCTAATGGAGCTGTTTGGTTGTTAAGAAATTTATAGGAAATAAAAGAAAATATAAGAAACTAATATTCCATTGGGTAGAAAAAGATGGAAAAATATGAGAAATTGAGTATCCATCTATGGAGCAGAGGAGTGCTCACAAACAAGCAGCCCCTGAATTATTATTATTATTTTTTACCCATTTTGGATTAAGATCCAGTTTCGTTCTTTTTTGTACTAGTTTCTAAAAATAGTGAAATCGTTGCAATTGCTGTCACCCTTATTTGGATTAACCATGTAAATATGTATTTTTTTACTTTTATTTTTATTTATGAAATTAACCCACTAAGAATTTCATTTTATCGTAAGTAAAAAAACACATGCACACAAAACACACACAGAGGATCTATTTCTTTATTTCTTTAAAGTATCACATATTGGCAGGTTGATTTGGGCACGGTGGGTTTGGATTTCTTGCTTTTAATGCTTTCTTAAAAAAAGGGCCTGGTTTTTGGGTAGGGGTGCGCAAAACCCGCCCCCATCCACAACCAGCGGTTAAAATGATTAGGCAAATTGGGTTTGATGGATTTGATAAATTTTTTGCGGGTTGATTCGGTTGGGGGTATAAAGGTAACAACCAACCCTAAATCCGACCCAATTCGCCAAATAATTATATATAAATAAATAATATATTTATATAAAATAAATTTCATTACTAACTTATATTTTCCCTTAATTGGATATTCGTGCAAAATAGTATTTTTTATTTCTTTAGAGATATTTAATATGATAGTCTGAATTTTTATTTTTTTTGTTTGATAGTCTTTCAATTTTAAATGTGAAACAATATGTTAGTTTGTAAGATTTTTTAATAATAATGAACCTTTATTATTATTTATCTAGTCAGTAGCTTCTATTATTGTAGGATAATTTATTTTGGCACTTTAGTTTATTACTATTGGAAGAACTGTTTGGATTATAGATTAATTATTAAATAACACAATATTGCATTGTTAGATACGAAATAGAGGTGTTTTTGCTTGTTAAAAAAGTTTTAGGAACTTTAGGTGTTTAAAAAAAAAAAAAAATAGTGGTGCTTCACCCGCTCAATCCGTCCAACCCACCAGTCGAAACCCGCCATATATTTAACCAATCCGTCAATTATTGAGATAGACCGATTGATTGACAGGTAGAATAATTAGCCACCTGCCCTCACCTGACCCGCGCATACCCCTAATTTGGGGTTAGGTTCGGGTTCGTAATCTCAATCCTAGTTATTGATGGCTGCGGTTTGGGCTGTACACATTTTTGAAAAACGCTTTCGGTTCACAATGCAATTTCTAATTTGAAATTGATAAAAGTTACATTGTTGGCTCAATAAAATCACGAGATTATGAAATCCCAGGATTCAACTCCCAACCAATGCTCATTTAACTTAATTATACAAAATTATTAATGTTTTACCAAAAAAAAAACTAATGTTATATTCAAAATTCATCTATTAAAAAAAAAAGAAAATTGCGCATAATTGTCAATATATATATATATATATATATATATATATATATATATGGACAGGTTCTCCTTACATTCTATTTTACATCTACACTCACGCTTCATTTTCAAAACACTCATGTGGATCTAATATTTTTAAAAACCAACCGTTGGATAAAATACATTTCTCATGTTTATCATTTATGCCAAAAATCACAGTGATCAAACGGTTGGTTTTTTGAAAAATGTCACTGTGAAAAATTATTACAATTAGAAATATCACAATTTTTTATAATGATATTTCTTAAATTCTAACCGTTGGATCATTATAATTTTTGGCATATATGACATGCATAAGAAAGGTATCGAATCCAACGGTCGGATCGTCAAAATATTTACCACAAGTAATGTTTTGAAAATGAAATATAAACATAAGTGTCAAAATAAAGTGTAAGGCGAACGTGTTCCATTGGTTTAAACTAAAATAAAAGTTATCTAACTTTGTGGAGTGATTAGCTATCCCTCCAACTCTTTCAAATGGAACAGACTTCTTAAGTGTGTCTAATTGGAGGAATGGTGAATGCATCACTTTTGTCATCAATTTGTAGCGTCATTCTTATAATTATTTATTTATTTATTTATTCAAGCCCAACAAAAATTTCAAGTCAATGAAATTGTGAACAAGAGCACAAACCTGTATTACTCTTTTGGTCTGATCTCAATTCCCTCAACAATAAGCCCACCTTTCAAGTGCTCACCCTTCACTTCCCTTAGACTCATCTCCACCTCTTCATCACCTCCATGGTTGTAAAATTCTCCCAATTCAATCTCTATCCATCCATCTTCTCGATCGCGAGGGACCCGTCCTTCCCCCTCGATAACCCTAGATCTTAATGTTTCTATTCGGTTTAGAAAATAAACACGCTCCAAATATTGTTTTTTACTTTCAGAACGACGTAAGTAAATTGTTCCTCGTGATTGATAGTTACCGACTTCAACTGACAACTCTGATGGAAGGGAATCTAACCCGTAAGCGCGATCGGCAATTTTCACAATGAGATAGGCTCCATATGTTGTTTTTGGCGACAACATTTTAGTTTCCATCTTGCCCTTGATTTCTAGCCAACAAATGGTTCTAAGCTCAACTGCTTCTCCAAATCTTAAGATTTCAAAAAAAAAAAAATGCTGTCAATTTTTATGATCTACTATTAAACATTGTAAGAGCGTAACAGTTAAAAATATAAGTATAGTATTTAATCAAATGATCAGTTTTTAAAATATGTATCTCACAATTATTTATAAACTTTATGTTTACATAAACTTATATAAGTCTATGCTGACAGGATGATTTCTAATTCTTTTAGTACCTAAATAAAAATAGAGGTCTAGACTGGACATTAGATGGGCTGGGTTAGGTTCGAGCCAGGCCAACTTTAGGTACTAATCCGAACATCTTTACCCAAGCCCAGATTGGCCCAACATCATCCCAAAGTAGCAAAAATCAAAGCCTGGCCCAAAATCTTGAAAAATTATGTCTAGGCTTCAACTATATAAACTAGAGGCAAATTAATTAAAAAAAGAATATTATCATTAGTTCAAAGATGTTTTATATACAAAAGAACTCTATCAGCTAAAAAAATATACAAAACAAATATTTGAAAAAAAATTAGCTAATTCTCCTTACAGCTCATTTTATCACCATTTTTATGGTTCCTTCTCAACACATCAATATGGATAGAATATTTAAAGAAACTGACTGTTAGATTAGATATATTTTATATGTATGTCATGTGTGCCAAAAATCAGAGTGATCTAAGGGTCAGTTTCGGACAAAATTAATTGGAAAAAAGTATTATATTTTTATTAGTTAGAAACATTACAGGTTTTTATAGTGACATTTTTTAAAATCTGGCTGTTGAATCACTGTGAGTTTTGGCATGCATAAGACGAGTATCTAATCCAACGGTTGGTTTCTCAAAATATTCTACCCACATTGTTGTTTTGAGAACGAACGGTATAAATAATGGTAAAAAAGAACAGTAAAAAAATCCCAACCTATAAAATTGTTTTTATATTAATAATTATTAAAATTTTGATTGATTTCCTATTATATGGTCAGACTTTTATGTACATATGAAGATTACTTAAATCACGAATTGACATTGCAACTTGCAAGTATGGTAATATCGCACCGACATCATAAAATACTTTTTTTTCTTTTTCTTTTTCTCTGTTTGACTGGTGAGAAATTGTGAGAGAAAAAAAAAAAAAAAAATTTGGAATTCTAATTTAAGATTTCAAACTTTCATTAATTTTCTTAAGATTACTTTAAAATTAAACAAAACTTTTTTCTTAACATAAGAATAAAAATGCCAACCTGGATTGGGGAAAGCGGTTCCATGACCAATAGAGAGGATTGCTTGCCCATGTAATTGAAAGCTCCCGTGCACTCAATATGTAACATTTCTTTTTCGTAGAATTCTCTAATAAGAATACCTGTCATTTAAAAATAATATTAAAAAATAGATATCACCATCATCCATGATGTGTCATTTAAAAATAAAATAAAAAATAGATATCACCATCATCCATGTTGCATTAAGGTCAATGCATGAAGCTTATGCCCATAAATTCCATTTAAAAAATAAATTAAAGAGAAGAGTGTGATATGTAAAGATTACGATGGACTAAAATACTTGTTTAAATACTTGATAGTTTTGACAGAGATGTCAACGTGACGGATTAAAAGGATAATCCGTCCCGCCCCACTTTTATTGGGACGGATTTATAAAAAAAATTTTAAAATCTATAGAGTTTGGGAAAAATTGAAATCCTATAGTTTAGGACGAGAATGGGATATGGTCGTCTCGTCCCGAATATAAATATAGAGTTATACTTCAAAATATTTTTTATTCAAGGGAATGATATTGGCCCTCCAATAATGGCATTTTGCACTCCACCTTTCTAAATTGTATGGGTGCAATGACTTAAAAAAAAAAAAAAAACCCCTCGTTTGAAAACTTCTTATTTATTATTATTTATATACCAAAAGTGTTCTTCAATAACAAAATTTGAAAAACTGACTGTTAGATTATATACCTCTCTTATGTATGTCAGGTCTGCTAAAAATCACAGTGATCCAATAGTTGGTTTCTGAAGAAAAAAAATTGACTGAAAAAATTGTGACATTTTAAAGAATAAAAAAGCCAAAGTTTTTCAGAGTGACATTTTTCAAAAATCAATCGTTGGATCATTGTTATTTTTAACAGACCTAACATATATAAGAGGAGTATCTAATCCAACGGTCAGTTTTTCAGAATTTCTCCTGCAATTGGCCCAATGGAGTGGGGATAGAGACTTTTAGTTATTCAAGGGATTTTGACAACCCTGTAGTTTTGTTAAAGAGATCGTTGAAGGTTTGTGTTGATGCCTCACATAAAGGTTGGCTCCATCCATAAGAGATATTATGTCTGTATAACTCTTTCTATTAGTGGAACAATTTTGGTTATGCCCTAATTCAAATGCTATAATTGGAAAAAAACAAAAAGTGTGTGCAATAATTTGAAGTAAGTGAATTACCTTTTTACCCCCATCAATGAGAAGTGGATTGCAAAGCCTGCGAAACAGCTCCTTTTTGGAAGAGAACACCAATGGAGACACTAATCTTGACAATATTTCCCGATAATCCTCCGGTAAGAAATTCTCCCACACCACATCCGATTCCGCCGCCGACTGGACATCCATCGACACCAGCGACGATCGGCATGCATCACAAGGAGAGGTGAATCGAAAAATGTTGGCGATACAATCTTGCGGCAAGAGATCAAACTTGGTCATCTTTGCCCCAGCTTAATTGTTGTATTAGCAATCGATGTATATATATATTTCACAATGCAGAATTGAAATGGCTTTTAGAGAGCTAAGGAAAAGAAACAGCAGCAGAAGAAGGCACAGAAGAGAATAAGAGATGGATATAATCTTCTCTTTTTCTTATATCACCACATTTATATAAAAATAAAGTATATATATGAAGAGTCAGTGTCGTTCATATGACGACATGCAGTGAACATATGAGGACATTAAGAAATTGCCCCTGGCCTCCACGGGATTTACACGTGGCTGCAACTCATTGGTTAAAGAATCCGTGTAGCGTGTTGCTAAAGAATTAATATTTTGGTCTGAACAAATATATGTTTTCTACTACTTTTTCTTAAAGGTCATTCGATGCTCACCAAAATTGCAATTAATCTATATCTATATTACTTCTAAATGTCTCTTATTCGAAAAAAATTTTAATTCTCTATTTTGCCCTCAACTATATACTACTTCTAAATGTCTCATATTCAAAAAAAAAAAAAAAAAAAAAAAAAAAAAAAAAAAAATGATTCTCTATTTTGCCCTCAATTAATTTTATAAAGACTATATTACCCATATATGCCACATCGATCACTTAGAGTTTGAAAGACCATTTTCTTTTTTTTCTTTTTTTTTTTTATGCCAAGAGTGTCCGGGCCAGCTGACGCGCACCTCGACTAATCTCTCGGGGGATCGCAATACCCTACTAACCACGGACACCAGATAAGACGCAAGGCAAATACCCTGGGTAGGTGACCCAGGAGACTTGAAACGGAACCTCGGACTTGGTACGCCGAAGCTCAACCATTTGAGGTACCCTCTTGGGTTGTATTTGAATATCAAAGAGTTGGTATATACATTGCACTTGTATAAAGAATTGATCATAAGCATCTGGACATTAATATTATGCATTTTCAATTTTCAATTGGAAAATGCTATATCTCCCAAAAATGTTGTTCCAAAAGTGTATCTCAAATGATGTGACGGTGATCTAACCCTTCTATTTTTTAGCAAATTTTTTAATTAATAATAAATAAAGATTAGGATTGATTTGGTATGATTTTTAGGCATAATTTTTTGAGATATATAGCATTACTCTTTCCAATTTGTTATTTAAAAGAACTTTAATTAAAGCAACACTATGTACAAGAGGAAGATTGCATCAGAACCCCACTGGGACATTTATGTTGTGACCAAAGAAATTAAGTCTAAAATCTTGTGCCAATGAAAGTTTTATTTCAATTTGTTAGTGCCATGGAATTGGTAAATAATAATATTAATAATAAGATAAATCACAAAATATATAGACTTAATGTAGTTCGCCAATCAAGTAGGGCTACGTCCATAGATGAAGATAGCTAACTTTTTTATTAATTGATCGGGATTATGAGAATATGAAATTTTAAATAATAAAAAAAACCAGCAGGAAAAAATTCAATCCAAGAATAATTCAAATATAATAAATTGTTAATTATTTGTTGCCAAGAATGCAAACTTATTAGGTTGATTAATTTAAAGGCAATTGTAGGCATTATTTTAAAAAATCGATTGTTGAATTAGATAATCCTCTAATATTTGTCATGTCTACAAAAAATTACAGTGATCCAACAGTTGATTTTTGAAAAAATTGACTATAAAAAAATGATGATATTTTGAAGAACAAGAAAATTACAGTTTTTCAAAGCGATTTAAAATAAAAAATAAAAAATTAACCGTTGGATCACTGTGATTTTTGGTTGACATGACAAATATAAGAAAAATATCTAATCCAACGGTCAGTTTTCAATATATGGTATGCATGCAAATGCCTCTAAAGCAGGTGATCTGATAATAGCATTCCTGTATTTGTTGTAGATAGATATAGGTACATAAAATTTCACTTCCACAATGAAATAACTTTAAATGAATGCAATGTGCCATCTTATGTTGAAAAATAAAAAAAGCAATGCAAATGTACATATGGTAAGCAAAATATAATGAATATATATAGAAAATAAAATATTATTATTATTATTATTATTACGTGACTATTATAATTTTTTAAAAGTATCTACCTGTGAAACATGTATGCTATAACTAGTTCTATAAAAGAACTCCTAAACTATAAGTCTCGGTCCTCTGTTTGGACTTGGGTATGCTTGGATATTGTGTCATGATCTGAATGCTATAAGCAAAGGTCAATTTTGTTTAAGACTTTTGGGTTTAAAACACTGCCAATAGATATATAGAGTCCCATCTAATAAGTATATGCCAACTTATGCGAAAGTCAGAATGATGCATGATGCATGATGCTCATAGGGAATTGTGGGATGCATGCAAATTTTGAAAAACCAACCGCTGGATTTGATATCCTTATTATAAATGTCACGTCTGCCAAAAATTACAGTGATCTGATGTAGGCATTTCAAAATACCTACTGTGAAAAATTATGACCGTTGAAAACTATCATAGTTTTTCTTAGTGATATATCTAAGAAACCAACCATTGGATCATTGTGATTTTTGACATGCCTGCCGTACATATACAAAGTATCTAATCCAACGGCTAGTTTATCAAAATATGCATCCCACAATCACCTATGAGTTTCATGCCGACTTTGACGAAAGTCAACATGTGCTAATATGATTATTTCTATATATGTATATCCATGCTATATTGATTTTTTTTTTCACATGGTATAGAATTAGTTGTTAGTCAATTAATATAAAAAGAAACATCACAACATAGAAATTGTGGAACGCTTGAAGATTCAAATCCACGCTATCCTAAGCTTAAAAAGAAAAAAGAAAATAAAAATTTTAGTCGCTCATATGATACTATGATTAAAAAGGTGTTACATACGAAAGCAAATGACATGTAGTTAGTTGATTTGGTATATGTTATTACGTCAACATAGCTATGGTTTTTAAAATTTTTGTACAATATTGGTCATGCCAGATTTGTTGTCACATCAAGTAATAATATATATATTTAATTTATTCAAAAAAAAAATTATACAATATTATTACCAGTCAATTAAACTAATTAAAAATGTAGAAGAGTGCTATTGGAAACTTGCAGGACAAAGTTGTTATATTGCTTCCTTCATCATCACATTTCTTAATGGATTGGGATATTGCAATCCATTCAAATTATCTCTCGTTCCTATATGTTATTTAAATTTAATTATTTAATTAATAAATCTAAATCTTTTTCCAAAATACTCTCAACTACAGTTTAGCCCTAATTCTATTAATCATTATATTCCATTTTTTTATTATTATTTAATTTTAGAAGTTCTTGATAGTTAATTTGCCTATGAATATTTTAGGAATAGTGATTTATGGGGTGTACAAATCAATTTTTGGGGTTGCAATATCCATACCCTTTTTTAATTGATAAATTGTTTTTCTTAGGTTTTGCCCATGGGCCTTTGCTTAGGCACATGTATATCTTGCGTAAAGGCTTTCTTGTACTTTTATCTAAAGCTGCAAATGAATCGAGCCGCTTACGAGCGGTTCGCAAACGCGTTCAATTAGGGTTCAGATCGACTTCGTTTATTTAGTAAATAAGTCAAGTTCAAATTTTAAATTTAGGCTCGTTTAATAAACAAGCCAAACTCAAGCATATCTAAGCTCTGTTTGTTTATATTCGTGAACAAACTTGTTAGTAGGCTCAATTAATGTTTATTTACATTATTTCTTCATCATCTTAGTCAATCCTTACGAAAATAAATAAAAATTAATCAAGCACAGTTGTCTTGGCATGACTTTGACAAGATTAATGCATGGGTGGCATGATGGGTTCAATTAATGTTTACCATTGACCAATTAAGATAATTTTTATTTTTTTTTAAAGGGTCCATGGTACTAAAATTAGTAAAGGAAAAAATAATTAATTAAAGGAAAAATTAACCTTGAATATTCTTGTGAAGGTTTCCAACTCCAATACATTGGATCATTTCTCCAAGCAATGGAGAGATCTCTTGCTGAAAGTATGTATGAAAAATAATTTTTATATATACATGTTATGCGTAGACTTTTGAAGCCGTTCGAGGCCTAAAGTTTGAAGTCTATGCAGAGAAATTTCTTTAATTGAACACTTGCTAATATTTGACTTTATCAAATCATATATATTATATTTTACTCTTATACAGGAGGAGTATTTTGAAAAACTAACCGCTGGATTAAATATTCTTCTTATATATGTCATTTTCTAAGATATAGACTGACAGTTTTTTAATGTATTTTAGAAATTAATAATTAGATCACTGTGATTTTTAGCATGCATGACATGTATAAGAAGAAAATGAATTAATCAATATCTCAATGTTTCAAAAGATTATTATACATTGGCTAAAGTTCATGTACTTACACAAGATTATATGAAAACATACCCATGAGAAAAGGCCAGTTTGTTTATAAATAAATATATAATCTTTTGGATAAGAGAAAGCATATGAGCTAATGTCAAATTCTCAAACACTACTTGGATTTCAGTGAACCAAACATGGCGCAAATAGTATTCTTTTTGTTTCACCCAAAATTGAAACCTCAGCTTTAGAAATTAAAACCACACCATAGGTGCAAAATCTGAATTATATACATAAGGGAATTATGTGTGAGATTCACCCCATATACGAAACATAATATAATATTTTGTAAAAGAGTAAAGCATATGAGCTTGTGTTAAATTATCAAACATTAAAACCTAGAGTGGGGGAAAACTTTTTTTTTTCCTCCTTTTTATAAGCCCAAACCAAACGCATCTTTTAAAGTCTAGGTCATATATATATATACACACGCAGAAATAATCCTATCAACACATGCTAACTTTTACGAAAGTCAGCATGATACTCATAGGTGATTGGGGGATGTATATTTTGAAAAACTAACCGTTGGATTAGATACTATGCATATGTATGTTAGGTATGCCAAAAATCACAGTAATCCAATAGTCAGTTTCTCAAATATGTTACTAAAAAAAAAACTGTGACAGTTTTGAGAGGTCAGGATTTTCTAGTCTATATTTTGCTATGCCAATATCGGATCACTGTAATTTTTGGGCGGACGTGACATCCAAAATAAAGATATCTAATCTAAAGGTCGGTCTTTCAAAATATGCATCCCATAATTTTTTACGAAATATTCTGTAAAAATAATAAATGGTCAAAAAGTCTACTTAAATGATAGATTTTGGAAAAACTTTCTTCTACAAAGTTGTTCAAAATGATGTTTTCTAGTGGATGAAATGGCTAGTTTTCTTAAAAACAATGTATTTTTTCATAAAACTATAAAAAATCACAAATGGTTGGGGTGGGCAAATAGTTCAAAGGGGTTGCACTATCCCCTCTCTTAATTATAGTGCTAGGTTCATCCTCGGATTTCTTGATTGATAAATTGGTTTCCTTAGGTTTGGCCCATGGGCCTTTGTTTGGGCGTGTAAACATCTTTGTGTGAAGGGTTTCTTGTATAAAATCTAAATTGAAGTGATTCTGATGGTCGGTCCACCAAGCCAAATTGGTGATTTTTTTTATTCTTCTTTTGTTTAATGGATTTTGAAGCTGATGATGAAAACAAAACAAAATGTCCGTAAAAAGAGGACTTGAAAAAAAATGAAAAAAACCATCTGATGGTGGAGATTATACTGTTCGAAGTCTTATATACGAGGACTTAGCATTGGCATTAAGACGAAGTTAAATGAGAACGGCTAAAGGACGAGGATATGAATTGGAAAGTCAATGACAGAACAACAACGACGGATAATCAGCCAAAGTTTATGAAGAACTTATGCTCTTACCAAAAATTGATACTCTCTATATAAAGAGAAGACTCACGATGGAATAGGTACGGAATATCCACTACTTAGACTCTTCGATTATCTTGTCTAGTAAACATTAATACTAACTTGATCGTCGGAGGGTTATCGCCGGACAAGTTCCGGCCTCTCTAATTTTATTTTTTATGCAAGCTTGAAATCACGGTGTTCGGACAATCGCTGATCTTTGCATCATCACCATCAATTTTCTTTTCCTGTCTTTAATAAATATAATGATCCATTACATTTATGTGAAACTCTCAACAAAATTCAAAAGTGGCCGGGGATGGGGATGAGGCTGTGATGTGTGATATATGCATATTGCAAGCAGTCTTCTGGATAGTATTTCTCAATGCACAAAGCGAAAACGCGGAATCTGCATGTTCTCTCTTTTACTCTTTAGACTCTTAACTTGGTAAACTATCCATTGTGGATCTGCCACTGGAGTTGATCAATCCAGTGTGACAAAGTCTACATTAAGACGCAATAATCAATAATTTGAACCAATTTTAGAAATAACAAAAATATAGAAATAATAATAAACCTCTAAATCGCGAGTTGCAAACAAATTTTGAAAAACAATGTTGAATTAGATACCCCTCTTATGTATGTCAAGCCTGTAAAAAATTACAGTGATTCTACAGTCAGTTTACCATAAAACTGACTGCGAAAAAACGACGATATTTTAAAGAATAAACTAGTAATAGTTTTTTATAGTAACATTTTTTTCAAAAATTGACCGTTAGATCACAATGATTATTGTTCAAAAAGTCATTAAGAAACATAGGATTATTACTCTCAAATTTTTGTCTTTTAGTATTCAAGTCAAGACAAATACATTAGGACCTTTGGATTTCCTAAAACTATTATGTGGCATCATCATGGTTGCCGATCACTAGGTGTTGATCTCAGGTGGATCAACAGCGGATCCAAGTCCAAACTTTTAGTTGGTTACCAAAGACCAAGTTTATTCAATATATTAACCGATTAGGTTTTCCAACTTGGCCACTTGGGCTTGTTTCTTCTATCTCCTCTGCTCCTGATCATTGCTGTTTACATCTTCTTTCATTTTGTGGGCTTCTTTTTTTCTTTTGTTTTTTTCCTACTTTTTGAGTTGACATATGGGTGGGTTTTTTCTTTAATTTCATTTTGCGGGTTTATTTTGTCATTTTATGTCAATAATATTAAGTTTTTAAAATATTACGCGAATGAACCCGATCCAAAGATAATTACAAAGATGAACTATCACTATTTTTTTATTACCAAAATACCCTTCAAATGGATAAATTTGACTTTGACTTTTAATTTTGCAAATAATCCCCAATCTCCAATATTACACATGCATAATCCACAATCTTCAATCCCCAATTTTACATAGAATTCCTTGATTTACACATAATCCTCAATCCCCAATACGTCAAATCAATATTTAATGCACATCATTTTAGGTCCCCCAATATGATGGGTTTGGAGTTGGGAATTAGGGATTCTTAGTGAAATTGGGGATTCAACGTTAATTTGGGGATTGAGGATCATTTGTTAAAAGCACCTTTAAAACCATATGAGAGGTGCAAATCTTTCGAGTTAAATGTTGGATTAATAATATATAGTTAATGTCATGACATGACTAGCTCAAATCATAGTTATGCAGTAAACACGAATTATATTATATGTATTGATCAAATGAACCTGCAGCATATGGATGTATCTTAGTTGGATCAAATGGCAAGAAGAAGATGTGTTTGATCTTGAACCAGCAGTATGAATGAATTGTCAATTTCATGCCATGGTTACAATGTTGGGACTGGATTATGTCAATTGGAAAATTACCCTAATTTGGTTTATCAAGAAAACATTGTAACCCTATACCCCACCCCACCTTTAAAAAAATTTATTTACAGCAATGAAAGGAAGGGTTTGATAATGTCATATGAATATATGATTATCTGTTAGTTAGGTTGTCATATATGATCCAGTAAGGATATGCTATAATTATTTCTCATGAAATGCTTATTATATGAGTTGACAACATCATTAAACTAATGAATAAACAAATGAAGAACTAATGATGAAATAATCAATATATATATAAATACCTACTTACATGAAATGATTAAAGTATCAAAAAACTATATTGATCAATTCCACTCACCCCACTTCACCAAATGTGGTGAAAAGAAGAAAGTATGCAAATTCTCTCTCTCTCTCAATCTCTCTCTCTCTCTCTCTCTGGTGAAGATCTTAGATCGGTATGAGTGTTTTCAGGAAATATGTCATTTCCCTCCCCTAGAAACAACACAGATTACAAAATGACAAAACTAATCAAAGATTACATTTTTTGGATTACAACAATTTAACTTTGTTAGTCTTTAAAACTTGCAACAGAATCAATACCAGCATGCTCCCCAAGATTCAAAATTCCAATTTATTTTCCTTTGGTATGATCCTGTGTTTTCTTAGCACAAAAACAGACCATTTTTAAGAATTGACATGACTCAACATGTTTCGAACTCCAATCAATACTAGCCGACTCTCTGGAAGCCCAAATGCAAATTAAGTGCCGATGAGTTACCTATTAACTAGCTTGCAAAATTTTTCTCCATTGCACTCTGATTTTATTGCTCATCCTTTAAATGGTGGGCTGGGTTTTTCCTCCAGTAAAAAAGTGACTGTTTAATGCCAAAAAAAAAAAGAAGGAAAAATTACAGTTTGACTCCTATAGGATTGATTTATGCCATTTTGCATCCTTCTGTGAAATAGCCATTTACTTTTTTTTTTTTTTTTTAAAAAAAAAAAATTTAAGATTTTTTTTTTAATATGCAATATTTATCCTAAATTACTATCGTCCCTATTAACATATTGGTGAAACTATACTAGCTATCCCACACACGCGATATGTGTGCAACTCGATGCCATTTAAAATTTTAAAAATACATATAAATTAATTTTTTTCATTTAAAAAGGTGTTTGATTTGAATATATATATATATATATATATATTTATATATATATATATATATATATTCCAAATACAACGAATATATAATTAGTTGCAAACTATGTTGACAAAGTAAATTAAAAGATACATTAAAAACCGTGTATTGTCAAGTTTTATTTAAATTGTTAAGGACCACTTTCAATTAGTAGCCATTTAATATTGAGCAATGCCTCTAATGAAGTATGATCAATGTTACTTCCTTCCAAACACATACTTCCAAACACGTTCCTTTCCTCTGTTTTATCATCAAAAAACCACATCTAAGTTTTAATAAACAAATTCAATGCTTGAAAGTCCAGACTGTTTTCATGGCCTTATGTTTCACTTTGTGATCGTGTAAACCCAATGTCAATCCTACTTTCTGCAAAAACAATAAAACAATTGTTATGATTTTAGAAGCAACAAATCTTATATTTGTCCATATACAGAGTGAAATCCTACTAAAATTCTCAAAGTAACTTAAGAAAATCCAAGCAAAATCTCTTCAAATGATAAATTTTCAAGAAGCAGAAGCAAACCCCATAAAAATAAAAACAAAAACTTAATAGTTCATATAAAGATAGAGATAAACGTAAACATATTTTTTTTATTGTTAAACAATAGATGTGGGTGAAGAGAGACAGGGAAACCAAAAACCCATTATACTGAAAATTTGAATGTGAACAAGCCCTACACGCAAGAGTTAGTGAAGTCAAAATCTCAACAAAATACAAATGTACATTACAAATATACCCAACAAAAAAAAAAAAAAAAGTTGCAAGGCTTTTGATTGCTAGAGAGAGAAAACTCATTCAATTCTCTTGGGTTTCAAAGAAATCTTCGCCAAATTTGAGATCACTTGATATTTACGATTGTGAGAGCCGACCATGCGTGATAATTTAGAGAGATGGAGAGAGGATTTTTAATGGAGTCTAACCTGAATTTGGAAAATGGAGATAGGGAGAGTGGGAGAATATGGAGGAATTAAATAACTGCTAAAGAAGTTATCTGTTTGAAATTCCATAAATGCAGGGAGTTATGGATTTGTATATAATGACATGTATGAACCTTTTATTTCCGTACTTGAATTTTTGGGATGTTTGGCAAACTTAAGAACATGGCCAACTAAGAATAAATTTGTCTGGTTTTTATTAACACTGTCTAGTAAGTGCATTTTTTCTGTAGATTAATAGCTCAATCCTGCCAGAAAATAAGGCATAAATACAATTTTTTTTCAAACTAACTGTAAGCTAGTTAACAGAAAGATATCAGAACTGGCCAGACCCAATTTTTAAAATCCCAAACAGGCCCTTATAGAAGGACATCTTTTGGAGAAAAAAAAGAGCTCAAAAACCCGCTCTTCTCTCTTTATAAATTAGTATAAATATATTGAGAAAAATCATGAAATTTCACCAACATGCTAATATGCATATTGCTAAATTAGGATAAAAACTTCATTAAACAAAAAAATACTACTTTTCACTCAAATAAATAAATAACTAAGCTGATGTAAAGGTGCAAAGTGTCATAAATCAAAACATAGAGTTGCAGAGTGTTTTTAACCAATAGTTGATGGGTCAATCAGTAATTTACTTGTGCCAACGTGATATTTGATAGGCGAATTGAGAGGACCCAATTCCCTTCTTCCAATTCCATAGGAGCCAGCTCAATCCACTCTCTTTTCTCTCTCTTCTTCGAACCGTTTACTCACTCTGCTTTTGGCGCCTTATCTCCTCTCGCTCTCTCTCTCTACCTGGCTATTGGCGCCTCACTCGAATGGCTTTAACCCACAACTTCAAATCCACCATTTCCATATCTTCCTTCTTCCACAACTACCCATCAGCAGCTTCCTCATCCCCATTTTCAATCAAAACCCACAACAAATCAAACTTCTTTACCACCATTCCTTCAACAATTCCCAATCATCACAGTACCCCTCTACCCACCTTTTCCCGAAGACTCTTCCTGCCTTCAGTATCAGGACTCTGGGATGCCTTAACCGGTGGTAACTCCGCTAACGACGCCGTTTTAGCAATTCGACGTGGTATGCTTCTCTTCAGACAGGTATATATGTATGTATATATATTTCACTTCTTGCGGTTACATACAATATACTTAGTTTTAATTTAATCACCAGACCTATTATTAATAGCTATAGTTTTTTGTATAATGTATTCAAGGGTGACGTTTTGGGGTCTTTAGCGGAGTTCGATAAGGCGATTGAGTTGGATCCTCGTCAGAAGGCATGTAGGTTTCTAAATTTTCATGAAGCGTAACATTTTTCTTGTTATAAATAACAATATGCATTCTTTAATCAGATCTTTGGCAAAGGGGGCTATCACTCTACTACCTTGACAGGTATTTTAGTTTATTACTGGGTTTAATTTCTTGTTGATGAGTTTTATTTTTGAGTTGTAGTTAAAACGAATGTGAAGAGATTGAAGTGGGTTTTTCTCTGTAGGTTTGAGGAAGGGGCAGAACAGTTTCGATTGGATGTTGCACAGAATCCAAATGATACAGAGGAGTCCATATGGTGTTTTCTCTGTGAAGCTCAATTATATGGAGTTGATGAAGCTAGGAGACAATTTCTTGAGGAAATTTTTTAATCCTTTTCTTCGTTATATAATCTTTCTTGATGAGAAAAAGGGTAGTGATTGAGCTAGCTTAAGCCTGTTCAATTATGAATCAACTTGCTTATGATACACAACTTCTTAAATAAGTACCTCAAAAAAAAAAAGGAAAAAAACAAGAATAACCAGATTTGAATGACTTAGGGCCCATTTGCATTAGCTTTTCATAAAATAATTTTTGGAGCATAAAGTTCCACTTAATCTAAAAAGTGTGGTGATAATCCCATTTAGACAATTTGAAGGATGATAGGATATTTTTCATACTAAAAGTGATTGTGGCAAAAGTTACCAGCCCAAGCTTCTACCACAATCACTTTTAATATGAAAATTTTAATATATAAAGACATTATTTGAATATAATTTTAAAGAGATATGTGAAGAAATAGTTCTCCAAAAATTATTTTAGCAAAAGCTAACGCAAACAGGCCCTTAACCCACTCGATCACCTATGGAAAATTACTTATGCATGATGCATTGTATAATCTGTGTGCCAGTATTTGTTTAGATGATAAAGTATTTCCTGAATAAGGATTCTGTATTCAGGTTGGTAGAGATTCACGACCTATCATGAGGGAAGCTTATAATATGTTTAAAGATGGTGGTGATCCGGAAAAGGTGAGGATAGATGCTTTTGAACTTAAAAATTTTTCTTATTTGAACTACTTGTTCAGTTTATAGATTTAGAAAGACATTTCATCTGTATAGATTTAGAAAGACATTTCATCTGCTTGCATTTCTCAGTACAATCACTTGTGTTTTTAGGTGTGCTCACTTTGTATTTAATTTATAGTGTAGGAATAATGCATTGCTTTTAATTCTTTCCTTTTCTCTGTTGAAACATGCATGCATTTTGGCTGGCAGCAGGTTGGCATATTATGATAATGCTTATATGTCTTTTTTTTTTTTTTTTTTCCATATATATATCCTCTCTACTCTGTATTTGAGGACAATTTGGGGAACTTTTAGGTTATATTGTCAAGTTAATCGTCTGTTTCTTATTTAGACATTACTCGTACTAATTTTAATAGTTTCATTGACATTGGAGAATTACAATTTTTGTAGTTCTTTTGATCATTACTTGTACTTATTGGCTGATAGGATGGATATCTATACATGCTATACATATTGGAAGCTCAATCAACCTTCCTCCTCTTTGAAACCTCATGTCACTTAGGACCTATTTTCTTTATAAAAATGTACATTATTGTCATGCAGTATAATGGGTACCTTGTACATTATTCCATAATATTTTCAGCTTGAATAAATAGTATTACTTCACATAAACATTAGGAACAACTTCCAAAAATATTTGATGATGCAGTTTAGAATCTGGAGCTTAGAAACATATGTCGATACGTATTGTATGGAAACAAGTGCAATGGATATTCCATGTATAGAAACAAATGCAAATGAGTTTGCAAAAAGCAAAATATATGCTTTCTCAGTGTGTAAGAGAGTGCATGAATAAGCTTCCAAGTTATCTAGGGGTGAATTGTTATATATGGACCACAATTTTGATTGTTGGTGTCTTTCCATACCATTTGATCTATCTATAATACTTATAGATACTGAGTACTGATTTGTAGAGAGCCATTTTACTTTCATTTCCCTATATATATATTGGTTTCCTACTTTCCTATGGCCCATTTCCCCCCCTCCCCCCCCCCCCCCAACCCCCACCAAAAAATAAAATAACTACTTTTGGTTTAAACCTTTGGGAAGCCGAAACTGTCAAGTTTCATGGCTTGTGGTCATTATCTTATTATGTTGCTATGACATCTGTTTTTTGTTTTTTTTTTTTTTGTTTTTTTGGCCTCCTGGTCATGGTTCCTGTGTCAGATTGATTGGTCAGTTTCATGAGCATTTATGTTCAAGTGAACTTCCGAGATTCATGTCTTCTTCGTTCTTTCTTTTTTTGGTTTCTCAAACATAAAATTTACCAAAAATATGAAGCTCTGGATGACATGAGAAAATGCCAATAGTTTACATAAGAATATGATGCACTTTATTTTCTGTATTTAGGTCTGTTCAATTGCATTTGTTTCCAAGATTTCCATCTGACGAAAGCAAGTGGTTTCTCTTGTAGCTTGTTGCTGCATTTTCAAGCGGCCAAGTGAATGAATATTTCTATGCTTCTTTATATGCTGGGCTTTATTACGAATCCCAGGTTTGTTTTCATCCTCTAAGTAATCAATTTTTTTTATTGGGCCTCACAAGATGCACCTTAGTTTTATATAAGCACATCCACAAGTGTTTTCCTGCGAAGTTCTGCATCACTTGGAGACGAATCAGTATATAGCACGGCTTCATCAACAAAATTACAATGTAGACCAAAAACATATATAGTATTAGGAATTGTTATATAGGCTTTCAGAGAAAGGCCTGCAAATAAAATTTCACTTCATGCCAAGTTTAACTATGGAAATCACCAACATTGTGGCCTGTATTTGAATTCATGAGCTGAACTAGTTGGATTTTTGGTATCTCAATCATGTTGATAAAGAACTATTAAATTAAGAAGCCTAATTGCTTATACAAGCCGTTTGTTGGTTGCAGAACAGACCTATAAACCAGTCAAAGGGGCACCTTTGGCAAAGTAATGCCTCATTCCTTGCCATTATTGTGAACTCAAATGCACTGTCATGTGTGTTCGTTGATAGGAGTGTAAAGACATACATTTGAAATGAAACTATTCTGTTCCTTTTGCATATCTTTTGAAACAAGTTCTTTTTACCTTCAAAGAGTGTTTAAAAAGAACTCTATATTCTATTATGTATGGGATCGTTTTTAAGATTTCAAGAAACTCCATCATTTACATTTTTCATTCTCAGTTCCTGGTGATAACTCCAATTTAATGCATTGAAATTGAATCCACTTTTCTTTTGGCAAGTGGATATATTACATTTCCCATGAACTTTCAGATAACCCTTTATATTTTGACATATGAAATACCATGTAACACACTAGGTTACAAATAAAGTTTGTGACAATTTTGAAGGAACATGAACAGAAATAAAAGTGAAGATTGATGAGTGCATATGATTCTAGAATTAAGACTGGGTGCTGGAAACACTACTTGCTAATGCTATCGTTAGCTTAACCATTACTTTTGGATGTGTGACTTTGCACTGGTGCAGAAAAAACCAGACGATGCCAAAGTTCATTTACTTGCTGCATGCCAGTCTCCTTATGGACAGAGGTTTGAATTTTTGAATTCATCTACATATCCCATTACTGCAACCATCCTGCCATAGGCATCTAACATCATTGTTTCATTTCAGATCTGATGATTATATGGCTTCTCTTGCCAAAGTTCACTGTCTTTGTCGAAATTGGAGTTCCACTTAAAATATTTGGCTCAAGCTCAAGCTTCTAACATTGATGTGATATTCAGTGAGGATTTGGATTTTCTCCTTGTGGGTTCTATCTAGACGATGATCAAGAAGTTAAACCTTTGTTGAGGTCAGTTGAGTTGGGTATCCAGACAAATTGATAAGCATTTTATGAATAACTGTATTACCCATGTCTATTTCAAATTTAAGATTGTCTTGCTTTCTTTACCTTGATTTGGAGTAATGCAGAAGTGCCTCGAAATGTGTAAGTTCTGGCCTCCTGCAGAAGTGCCATGTGAAAATGAAGTTTGCCAATGTATAATTCATTATTGAGTTTCATCATTCAATAATTAATGATAGATTATTTCTTAGAGTGGAAGAAATATGAAAGTGAAAGGAAAGGGCAAGCTGTGAAATCCATTTTTATACAAGTCTATTTCTTATATTGCATAGATATTCTTCAAACTTACTAACCGTAAGAGTAAGAGAAAAGAAATACAGAAGATACGTATGGCCCTGAAGGAAGAGAAAAGAGATTCAGTGAATACAAAGTAGAATTTGAAATGTATAATATATATGTATGTATATTTATCACACTTCTACGCCAATACATGATGCCTTGTTTCAAATTGCTGCTTTTAAAAGCAAAGACACCGTGTTTAAGCAATATTTATAAGAGTTTTGAAACTTAGGATTCACGTTAATTAGTCCAGACGCTATATTAAAATGTCTTGGTATTATGAATGGACATAATGCTTAAATCATTCAATATTAATAATACTAAAATAGAGGTGAGTGAAGCCGCCAAAAGAGAAAGGGCTACTCTCAGCGATCCTAAATGTATAAAGACCTAGACTTAATCCGTTGCGTTCCTTCAATTTTGAGATTTTTGGCATAATGGTCTAGGTTCGTATACAAAGTTCATAATTTTTATAATGCTTCGTATGATTACTCAAAAAGGAAAACAATGATGTTTTGATAGATTTCAATGGGGGAAAAGCTATTAAAATGGCGGGATTACAACCTCCTAAATTCAAATACGGAGTAGTTTTTGCCTCTTTTTTTTTTTTTTTTTTTTTGGGCCAAGCAACGAGATGTCCGAGTTGTCAGAGTTCGACTAATCCCCGTTTCTTATATAAGGCCACCGTTCTATGGAGTGGTATAACGCCCTAGCTGGTGGCTAACCACGAGTGTTTGGTTGGTTCAAACCCGATATGTTTGGATTTACAACTCATTTTTTGATGTCAGCTAGACAACTCTCATTGATATCAATGATTAAAACGAATGGTTGAACAATATCCTATTTTTATTTATTTTTTTCAAATTTACTAACAACAAACAAATGAGGGGTGTGCAAAATTTTACATGTTCATAGTTCAAGATATAGTTGTTCAGACTTAACTTGTAATTTAACGTTTGGCAAAGCTTCGACTTCCTGTTTTTTGCTTAAAAAAGTAGAAAAATGGAAGTTTTGGTAGCAAAGTATGTTTGGTAACCCCCTTTAATTTTTACTACATGAAAGTAACTACCACAACTTTGAAAATTTGTGGAAGTAAAAAAAAGTTGCTTCCATTACTTTTTTAAGTAAAAAGCGGAAGCAAATTCGTGACCGGCCCAGGAGTCGAATCCCCCGATATGCAAAACCAATTTTTTTTTTTGAGACAGCCATATTTCCTACGAAAGACTCCTTCAGTCCTTCTTCCTCACTCACTCTCTCTCTCTCTCTCATTCTCACTGCCCTAGCGACGAACCCATCTCGCCTCACACCAGCAGCCTGCTCGCCGTCGCACCAGAGTAAGAGGGCTCGCCGTCGCACCAGAGTAAGAGGGCTCGCTGTCGCACCAGCAACCTGCTCGCCGTCGGACTGCACGCTGCTTCATCCGCTTCAGGTAACACTTCTTCTCTGTTTCTCTCTTTATGATCAGCCTAACTCATTAGGGTTAGGCTATTAAAATGTAATGTGTGCTGATTTTCTGGGTTTTTGTTTGGAACCGTAGTCTGGAAACTTCACGTTTTTCAAATTTCCACTTTGAGAAGGTTTCTGATGGAATCTCTATGAACTCTGCATTTCAAACCCATTCATTTGATATTTTTCTGATTTTTTTTTGGCCGTTCTCTTATTGTAGTATAATCATTTATGAGCATTGTGTCAACCTACCTATTTGCTTCAACCCAAACATCCTTCTCCCTCTGAACCCAAGTAACTTTGTCCGTAACCACAAAAACAAGGGGTTTTAGTGACTTGTGTTCTCAAAAAAATCTCAAATTAAGCCTGTGAAGAAAAGCTTGCTCTAATATTAGAACACTAATATTATAATATACAAGAAATGATGCGGCTGGCGGTAGAAAGAAAATATGAGGATTGGAGTAAAATTAAGAAAGTAGTTGTAGATTTGTGTGCAAGTTTTAATCAGAGAAAGGCACAGCAAGTTAAAAATTCTCCAAAAAATAAGTCGTCATTCCTCAATTCCCACAAAATCCACACCATTTTTATAGAGAGTAGGAAACGATTATGATTTCATAAGCTCGCATATTAGCTCAATAACCTGTTTTACTGCCTATTACTGCCCACAGAATTCATCTTTTGGTGTTGCAGGCCGGTTCAATTGCCTTTTACAAGCCATATATCTCGGCTAATGGCTCTGCAGTGCAACCTTTTGCACCACCTCTATTCCTAGGCATCTCATTTTTTCTCATAAATAAGATTAAATTAATGTACACAGAGTCTAAGCCTGTATACCATACACTGCTAACAGAAATGAATTGGATCTCAAGTTCTTTAAAAATTTGAAATTGAGATCATAAAGAATTGAAAATTTGAAGATCATAGAGAAGTACTCAGTATTAGAGCACCTAGAAGAGACATTACTAACTACATGTCTTTTCAAATTGACATCTCAAATCCATGAAACATGTTCAAGTTCCTGTCTTTCTCTATGCATTATAGAATGGAAAAGAGTGAGATTCTCTTGAGTGTATGCCTGCGGTCCCCATGGCATAAAGTGCCAACTTCCAGTCTGCATGCCTGATCAAGCAGGGAATAGAACAGATGAAGCTAGGGAACGTACAAGGAAATGAAGGAATCAAAAGGTGGTGCATGCTCCTGGCCGTGGACTTGCATAGGAGACACTGATTAGGATTACCCAATTCCTATAGATCAAGTGCTCATCACGTGGATCTTATCTAAAGCCTGTGTTCATCCCTATCACCCACCGAGGACTTATAGAGTGTTTTGATGTAAACTGCAGGATTTTATTTAATTTGTTGCTACGTAGGCTATCTTGTATGGAAGTCTATAAAGTCACCATTTAGGATGTCTTGGGTTCTTCCTTCTCCCTTTGCTAACCTTATTGCTTGGTGACACATGGAAGCTCTTGGCCCCAAAGGTGAAGGTTTATGGAAAGGCTCTTTGTACGGGTGTCGGAGCTTTAAAGGGAATTTGGGAAGTGTTGGGAGTTTTAGGAGAATTAATAGCATTTTCCATTAACTGGGCCTTTTCTCTTCCAGGTTTTAGTTGGGCTTTAAGGAGAGAATTCAATAGTGGTTGGGTTGATGTAAATCTAAGTTAGAAGTTTCCTGTTTTTGGCCTCCTTAATTCAATAGTGGTTGGGTTAATATTTAAATCCTTTTTCCTTTTTTTAAATGTATCTCAACTTCCCATATATCTCCTAAGTATCCCTCCAAGTTTGAAAGTATTCAATACGTATCCTTGAGTATCTGACGTGTATCATATCCGATAGAGATATGATATAGGATACGAAGGTGGGCAGGGTTTTAAAGTATCCGTGTTTATAGGCATAATGCATATGGATCGGAAATGTGATTAACATATGTAATATGTAACTATGTTCATTATCCAATTTCTATTAGTTATTGAAATGCAATAAGAGGGAACCAATATTAATGTTATTTGTTTAAATATCTCCATCTTCTACCCAATAACATATTGCGAGAGGCCTCCTAAAATAACACACAGTGTATATTTCAAAAAGCAAATGATGTTTAACCATCTAAACATATTTGGAGGTGATGTAAAGAGCAGGTATCATTTTTGACAGTCTATATGATGGACTTATTTTAGAACTACATTGATTTTTAATGGCTTTAAAACCCTTCAATGTTTATTGCTAAACCCTAAATGCAGAATGTAGCCTTAAAAGTTATAGCAGATTAAAAGTTGTTTGTTATAGCAGATTACACTGTTATAATACTAATACTGGAATTAAAATACTAATACTGGAATTTATTTGACAGTGTTGCTAAATATCAGGAAGCAAATCCCGCAGTTTACACTGTTATTACATTTTCATTTCTTTTTGCCGTGATGTTTGGGGATTGGGGTCATGGAATATGCTTGTTGCTTGGAGCATTGGTTCTTATAGCTCGAGAAAGTAAACTCAGTTCTCAGGTATGTTCTATTATGTGATTCATGTAGGAACAGTGAGAGAGAAAGTGTTCTAATAATAACATCTACTTTAATGCAGGGACTTTGAGACTATCCAGATGAGTGGTTGTTAATTTGTGTAGGTTTGCACAAGTCACAATGTTCAGTTTTTAATGACCTTGGGACCTCAAAATTTTCTGTTTTTATTTTTTCTTTAGATGTATGGCATTTTAAATGGTTTAGTGTGGGCATTGTGATCTCTAGAGTACACAATCACGTGTTAACATAAAAGCTTGAGATAGTCTACAGTTTTCTGAAGAAAGAAATTTAGGACAGCAAGGCATAGGAGCCAATATGTCGAGTTCTACACGGATATGTGCACAAGATAGGTTTACCCATTTTGCTGTTGCTTTCTCCTTCAGGTTGAAAATCCAGACTTAAAGTTAAAAAGGGGGCTACTTCCCACTCCCTTTCCCCTGTTCCGTTGCTGAAACTGGCCCTAATAATAATCTAACTTGCCTAATAAGTATCAGTGATATAAAGACACCATGTATAGCATTATTTGGATTTCTTCAGTCAATGTATCACCTATTGATTTAATAGATAAAGATTTTGAGACAAATGATCCTTTAAGGGAGTGGACATCACACAGTTTTGCCCTGTTTCTCATGTGCTCTTTTTTCTCATTCACCTTAATTATATGGACTGAACTGTGTTCTAATCTAGGATGGTTTGGTTAATGCTATGATGACTTAAATATATTTTGAAGTGCTAGACAAGTAGGCTATGGAAAATATACCTTCATATATACCTTTATATATTTTGAAGTCCTATTCTGTTGTATCCAAACATGCATCTCCTAGAATTTCAGTTTATATATTAGTTTGGATGTGCATGAGATGTTGTAGTGTGTGATTAGGCTCAAAACTAGAATTTCAATTTATGAATGCTTGAACCAAAATCTGATTACACACAAGTGGTTGATGGTCTCTCTCATTTTGTGTTGTAGAATCTCTGTTTTAAACTCATGAATGTGCTATACATTGAGTTTGTGAAGGTAGAAGTATGAGAATGATATATCAATAATAGAGGGAAATAATGATAGAAAATATATAGAACCTGGACATGGATGAGCTCAAAATTGCTCAACAATTAGGGCCTTTTTATTGTTTCTTTTAGTGGCTTTTCACATGCTGAAGCATTTTGTAGTTGCTATGTTTTATTGAAGTTATTTTAGTAATGTATTCCCAACCAAACAACAAAAAGAAATTAGTGAAGCCCTTGAACTGGGATCAACTTAAAATTGCTCCTTATTGTTCCTGTGGAAATAGTAGTTAGGATTTAAGCTTTATTGAGTTTACTATTGTTGCCTCGGAAACAAATAAGGTTAGTTCATCTCTCTTATTTGTTTGCTGCTGAACCAGACTTGATGAAAAAGAAGCTGAATATGATTTAATTTGGGAGGATGACAACATAATTGGAGCAGAAAGAGAGCCGCCTTCGTCCCAGTGATGAAAACAGTGAATATTGGAGGAATAGCATTATAGAAAGGCACAATTGCCTGAGAATCTGAGGGCGATGCAATGCGAAGGAAGGCAACAAAGAGGGCAGAATGAGACCTGCATAGACATGGAATTATCGTCTCCAATTATTTCACAGTTGATTGCACAACCTCTGCCTGTTGGAAGACAAACCAGAAATGGAAGCCAGAGGAGAGGACATGAGGGACTTCCAACCGACCTCTGCTTTGCCATTCATTTCTTATTAATCTTTGCCAATAAGCAGGCATGCCCAAATTGAATTTGCCTGTTTGGACACTTTATGTTTGGATACCCAAAAAAAAATGGTCATGTATCATAAACATTATGGAATACATCATGTTATTTATAACATATATGTATTTTTAATCTTGGGATGGACCTTTTTAGTGGATGAATGATTTCTAGTGTTTTTATAGCATCTCCTATTTTGTTGTATCCAAACATTAATTTTTATTTTTTGCTTTTTAAAATAGGTAGCAATTTTGGTTATCCAAACATGCTTTTTGTTTTTTGCTTTTTAAAACTGGTATCAATTTTGGTTATCCAAACGTACTTCTTACTTTCAAAAAATTGATAGTTGAAGCAAAAAGTTGCTTCTACTTCCAAAATTAAAAAAGCAAAAAAATGGTAGCTTATCCAAACGCCACTAAGAGATCATATTTTTCAGTTTTAAAATTTAGAGCAATTTTGTATAATTTATCTTTTTTTTTTCCCTAAATAATCATTTGAGTAATTTAACTCTGTTTTACCCCAAAAAAACATTAAAAAGAAAAAAAATAAGAAAAATGGAGGGAGAACTCTTCGTGGTATGTAATTAAAATAGTCCAAATGATTAATTAAGCTAAAACCAGGAACTACTGGACAGTAGTTTGAGACGACGGCGGGGAAATCAATGCGTTCTCTTGGATCATTATTTGTCACAAATATAACCCAAGGCATATTATTAATATTAATAAAATTAGGTTTAAGATACCCTATATTAAAATTTGAAAACAAAAATGTAAAAGTAACAATTTAGCATACTATATATAACATAGCTGCTGATATCAGGTACATTGAATGCATCTTGCATTAGGTGCCATCTTGTAGAGAAAATTTTGGAAAACTAACCGTTGGATTAGATACCCCTATCGTATACAGGGGTGTGCAAAAACCCGCCCAACCTGCCGACCCCGACCCCATCCGCAACCCGCGATTACAATGGTTAGGCGGGTTGGGTCGGTTGGCGGGTATAGATGTGTCAACCCGCCCTAATCCCGCCACCACCCGCCAAAAAATTATATATAAATAAATATTATATTTATGTAAAATAAATTTCATTACTACATTATATTTTCCCTTAATTGGATATATTTGCAAGTTAGTGTTTTTTATTTCTTTAGAGATATTTATTATGATAGTTTGAATATTAACTTATTTGATTTGATATTCTTTCAATTTTGAATGTGAAATCATATGTTAGTTTGTAAGATTCTTTAATAACAATGAACATTTAATATTATGTATCTAGTTAGTAGCTTCTATTGTTGTATGACAATTTATTTTGGCACTTTAGTTTATTACAATTGGAAGAATTGTTTGGATTATAGTTTAATTACTAAATAACACAATATTGCATTGTTATATACGAATTTGAGGTGTTTTTTGCTTGTTAAAAAGGTTTTAAGAACTTTAGGTGTTTATAAAAAAAAAAATAGTAATCCTTCACCCGCTCAATCCGCCCAACCCGCCGGTTGAAACCCACCATATATTTAACCAATCCGTCGGTTATTGAGGTAGGCGGGTTGGTTGGGCGGTGGGATAATTAGCCACCCACCGAGGGCGGGTTGGTTGGCAGTTTTACCCTCCACCCGCCCTCCCCCTACCCGCGCACACCCCTATAATCGTATAAGTCATGCCTACCAAAAATTACAGTGATTCAACGGTTGGTTTTTTAAAAATAAAATTTTAAAAAACTGTTACGTTTTTTTTTTCTTTAAACTGTTATCATTTTTTCAAAGTTAGTTTTTTCATAAACTAATCATCGTCGGATCACTGTGATTTTTTTATAGACATGATGTACATGATAGAAGTATCTAATCCAACAGTCAATTTTTAAAAATTTCACCACAAGCAGCTCAACAAAAAAAAAATATCTAACTGCAACAGGTGCAACTGATATTTATATATATATATAGTCATCAACTTGTTGACATCAAAAGGTGTTTAATTCAAGTACTCCACATGATCAAACCGTACACGACAAGCACTTTTTATTTTTTTCTAGTGGTGTACACGTAAGTGCCAATTTTGAAGTCCTTGACAGATACTAGGAATTCAATTTTAATGTATTATAAGATCAATCATATGCTCCCATTTAGAATATTCTTAGTTGTAAGCACAAAAATATGGATATTCTTATAGTGATACTGCCTCAGCATATGCTGTATGGCTGGTATGCAACATTTATTGTGACTTCTTTAACTGTCTACACCATCACATATTTAGTGACCAAATTACCCTCATATTGGATTTTAAAATTTGACTTTAATGGGCTAATTTGACCGGTATAAAATTCCCGAAGGTTAAATAACAAGAGCAAGGTTGACATTTGTAATTTTCATTAAAAAAAAGTTATTTTTGCTTTTCTTAAATGTAGCGCAGGTGGTTAGATATATACTTCATCCAAAAAGCAACTTATCTAATTCTGTATCCAAACATGCTCAATTTATATTTATGGGTACCAAATGTAACTTTTGGTGTTTATGCTTCTCTATCCAAATAAGCACTCAGAATGTCTTCATATTTTTGGATTAATTAACGCTTATCTACAGTGTTAGAAATGAAAATAGAAAAATAATTTAAAAGTCTCTAAATTTATACCTTTATACCATGAAGTTAATATTCATACTGTGAGATTCTTGATATTTTTAAATTTCTCTATTTATTTGTTAGGTTAAAAAGACATTTGAACCTAGTGGTGTCCATTACTATAATATATGCCAAGCCTTCCCAAACGGGCTGAGTTGGCACACTCTTCATTTTTCTGTTCTTTTTTTTCTTTTTATATTTTCTTCTATTATTGATTCAAACTCTCTCTCTTCATTAAAAGTTCCTAATTCCAAGTTTTTCTCTTTATCCAATTTTTCTCTCTTCTTACACAAATTTTCAATTCAAATTTCAAATGTCTATTTAAAAAATAGTAGAGCTCTCTCTTGCACATTTCTTTGCGTGGTTGGTCCAAATGCTAACGAAAATGGTTTCATTAGTATTATTTAATTTTAAAAAATAATAATAATTAACAGTTAGTTTTTAGAAAAAAAAAATTACATTATTTTATGTATAGAATTAGAAAACATTAGAAAAATACTTTTTAAAAAAAAATATTAAAATTAAAATTCATCAAACTTTTTGCTAAATTTTTATATTAATTAAAATTAATCAATTTTTTTTTCTAATATATTTATACTTTTCAATAAATTCCTTAATGAACCACTATTATTTTTACAACCGGGCATTGCCTGAGGTTTAAAGAATATTTTATTAAATAATATTTAAATTAAAATTGATCAAACTTTTTATTAAAATATTAATATATTTTTAATAAGTTTGTTAATATTCTACTACTATTTTCACATCCGGGTATCGCCCGAAATTTATTCAAACTTTTTATTAAAATATTAATATATTTTTAATAAGTTTGTTAATATTCTACTAGTATTTTCACATCCGGGTATCGCCCGAAATTTACGCTAATTTATTATACAAAGAGCAGTACATTGATGTTACGGCCCTATAAATTTTTTCCTCCCTTCTTATTTTCTTTTCTTAATCTTCTCTCCTTTTTTATTTTTATTTTATTGATTTTTACCATACTTCAAAATGATACGGTATTATATAATAATGGGTCTCATATGCTTTTCCTCTCTCACTTTTTAATTATTATTTTTTATTTAAAAAATTGATTGTAGTGCACTCTTTTACTTTCTTTGTGTTATTTAACTGTGGGTCCACTGCACAATCCAACCTCAGTTTTTCATGAAATACCCACGATCCTGGCTGTCACTTAAAATTGCGGCACCTTTCTTCTTTACCCGCCACATCATACAGCAATATATACGCACACACTGTTACCGGAGCTTCTGAAAACCATATAAACCAACATTTCTTGCAGTTTTTCTTAACAAACCCGCAACTCTCTCTATCCCTGTCTCTCTACTGCCAAGCCTTTACCGGCTACCGGTCATGCCAAACCGGATATTCGGTGATCCTATACGAATCTCTACACATATATACCGGAACATTCAAAGAACTCTTGATACCTTTCCATGTTGTCGGAACGCCTCATCGCCGGCTCCTTGCCGGAATACGTGCCGATACAGTCCGACACAGTGCCGCCGGCGATGTCTAGGTCTCACTCTCTCCGGCAATGCGCCGAGGCCACGTGGATTTTCGAAGAATTGCCGAAGGCCACGATCATATCTGTGTCGCGACCTGAGAGCAGCGATATAAGTCCTATGCTTTTGTCTTATACCATTGAATTTGAATACAAACAAGTACGCATGAGTTTTTTTTTTTTTTTTTTAATCAAGAAAAGAGTCAAAAACAGAAAACAAGCAGAAAAGATGTTTGGGAATGTGTTTTTGAAAACTGTTTCTTGAAAATGTTTTCTGAAAAGAGTCAATTTTCAGAAAACGTCTAAATATGTTCTTGAGTTTTGTTATGTGGTTTATGTTTAAGAAAAATGAAACCACCGGAAATGACATGTTCTCAAAATATTTTTTTTACCGTTTTTTGAAAATGCATTTATGAGAACTTCTTGAAGGACATGGCCAAACAGGCCCTTAATATATGTTATGTTGCTTTTATATTTATTTTTTGTCTGTCTATTTTGTGTTTTTTGTAATGTTAGTTTGCATTTTTAATGGGTTGGTTAGGAATTAGGATTGATGTAGGAGTTTTTCTATGTGTTTATTGTCGTGAGGATTAGGAAAGATTAGTTATTAATTACATAATGTTGGGAAACTTTGCTTTCCCTTTTAGTTTCTAACACAGAAAATAAATAAATAAATAAATAAATAAATAAATAATAAATAATAAATAATAATTGTTGATACAAGTGAAGGAATAGGAGTAAAAATGTACATAAATTTAGAGGAAGAAAGGGGATGAATCACAAGAGGGACTAAACTCTCGTGCAGGGGAGAAAGCGAGGATAGGATGGTACCCAATACTCCTAAAACTCCCACTAAAGGGGATGAATCACAATAGGGCCGGGACTAAGCTCTTTCTCTCTGTGTTTTTTTTTTCCTGTTAATTAGAAGATATTAGCTTTGTAGCTGTCCTTTAGAACTTGGGACGAGGTTTTATGACATCTGCGTTAAATGGAGAAGCTATTATTTAAGTATTATTGAATGTTGGTGATTCACTTCTATTTCAATAGTAAGTGGGGTTAGTCATTTAATTATTCTCATTAGTACCAATTGAAGAGATGGCATTGTGTCAATTTAATGGACAAGATGTTGGTTAAGTGCAGTTTTGGCCCTTTTTCTCTTTTTTTTTTTAAAAAAAAAAAAAATTAGAAAGTATCTTATGTTTATTCTTCTTATTAAATGTGGTTGGTGTAGCAAATAGGTCTATCTTTACAAATTGTTAATGGGGTTTGCAAATATGAAGGTCATGTAGGTAGGTGAATGGGTTGAGAAGCTACGGGATAATAGTGTTGGAAAACGACATGGGGAGACAGAGCTTTTGTTGTCCCATGAGGATAGACATTAGCCTTGATAAAAGAGTGTTATGATTAAACTTATCTTCAATTCATATATTCTTTGAAATTCAATGGAGCAACATATTGGAATAAATTTTTCTTGAAATCTAGTGATGAAGGGCCAAAGAGAAACTAGATTTACCCATTGTATCATGTTCGTATATATGGTTCTAAATAATTACAAACAATGACAATTAAGTCGAGGAATAGAATGTTTCACATTGGGCTCTATATCCCTTCAAACATCCGTTAGGCTGTTTTTAATGTGAAATGAAGTGAACATTTATCCATTGTTGAGACCATGTATTATGTGCTTTTGTCCTGCAGCAAGACACTTCTCCTTTTTTGTCTGTGTTGAGTGTATTTCTCAGGCAGCACTAACAACCTTCAATATTAGAAGCTTACTGAGTCTCTATTTGACAGTTTAAGTGGTGCTTGCTGAAGAAAGCTTCACAAGTTCTCTATTTACATTTTGCTTTGAAGAAACGGGCAATTATTGAAGAATTTTATGAGAAACAAGAGCAGGTTAGCCTATTATTTGTGACATTCCTTGCCTTTATATGTTGTATTTATGAAGTCGTAGTGTTTTCCCAGTATAGGACTTTGATATTTTTTTTTTGGTTATAAATCTCTATATTGACTTTGTAAGATAATTACATTCAGATTTAGTGCCTGATGAGTTATGGATCTCATTTTTCTCTCATTTGTGAAGTTTTGGATTTTTGCTTACTTTTCCATTGAAACTTTACATGAAAGGTTAAAGAATGGCTTCAAAGCCTAGGAATAGGTGATCAAACCGCATTCATGCAAGATGATGATGATGAACCCGGAGATGAAGCTGTCCCTTTAAATAATGAAGGAAGTTCTAAAAATAGGTGGTTGCTTATGCTGTATTACCTGTTTCATTCAGTACTTTCATCGAAAAATGCCTTTTACACCATAGTAGTTCTAGTTTTTACAAATTGATTTTGTTATGCAGATATGTCCCATCCAGGGCTGCATTGCCTATCATCCGCCCAGCTCTTGGAAAGCAGACCATTTCAGACAGAGCAAAAGTGGCAATGCAAGGGTATTTGAATCACTTTCTGGGAAATATGGATATTGCAAATTCTCGAGAGGTGAGTATAAATTATTCACATTGAACAATCTGTGATGCTTTCTTTCTTATTTGAATCCAAAGTTATCAGAATTCAAGTTTATTTAATCTGGATATTCGGAAATCATGTCTGCTTGCACAGGAGGCCTGAAGCTTTATGTTTCATTCTGCTTTAAGACTTATATATGTTGCTTAGAGCACTTTCTTTTCTCTCTCTCTTTTTTTTCTCTTTATGTGCAAGAAAGTCTCAATAGCTGGTTCTATATGGTGGATAAGTTTATATCAATGGCATAACCATCTAATCTCCTTTGTAGCTCAATAATTCCTGTATATTTTTTAATATTCTGAATTTGGAAAATAATTCCCAATTTTTTTGTAAATTTTCCAAACTATACTAAATAATTTTACTAGGGAATCATTTCCTTTTTTCTTATATTAACATTCTGTTGTTCTGATGTTCATGGCTGCTTAGCATAATGTGTGACATGGATTGTAGGTTTGCAAATTTTTGGAGGTTTCTAAGTTGTCGTTTTCACGAGAGTATGGTCCCAAGCTGACTGAAGATTATGTAATGGTGAAGCATCTATCGAGAATTCCAAGGGATGGTGCTGAAAGAAAATGCTGTGCATGCCATTGGTTCAATTGTTGTAATAACAACTGGCAAAAGGTAACAATTTTTTATTCGTGAAATAAGATTTATATAGTTGTGTTATTGTGTGCATGAAAAAGCAGATCCTTAGGCATATATATGCTTGGCTGTCTGTTTCCACATAAGGTGGTGATGGGGTGGAAAGGGGTTCTATAATCAGGTACATCTTGAATGATGTCAATCATGTTTTTTATTTCTACATATTGATAGCAACTATCAGCTATATCATATATTGTTAGCATTTTGAAACAGTGTTCAAATTTCATAGCATCGGATTTGGCCATGGTGTAAGTGGGCTGTAATATACACACATATTGGCAATGTGACCGTCTTGGACAAAACACTATGATAGAAATAGGGGGAGAAACCAATGATATTCCTATAAGATTCTGATCATCGCCCAAACCACTCTTTTATTTTTTATTTTTCCTTTTGCTGGTTAATTAGTGCAGTTATATATATTGAAATATGAAATATAATATTTTTCCAACATTGAACAAGATCTTCTACATTTCTCCACTCTTTTGATGAACACTGGCAGAACTATATTATGATGTCTGTGGTTATTGACAAGTGAAACTTTGTTATTCGCAGTTAATGGTTACATGACATGGATACCGTAGAGGCATAGACACCAACAAGTTCTCAGTGTCTAATTTAAAAGATTGTCAGTATATGTGTATAAGAACAAAGCAAAGATGATGTAATACAAAATAATAAGATTCCTATTTAAAACTTGAGAGGAAAAAATTTACATTATTCATAATATGTGCCATCCTCTCTTGAAATATATGGCCATTATCTTGCTTCCTTTTTGTTGGATGTCCCTAAAACGCTCTCCCCTTTGTAGATAATGGAAAAATGTCCCTTAATGATGAGTGAGGAAGAGTTGGGGCCTGAAAATCAATATTATAAAACAAATTCCCTCATTGAAGTTTGTAGGTCTTTATTTGCCAAATGCCTTACTCATTTAGTTTTTATGACAGTCAACCAAGTTTAGATAAACAAGATGAACATCTAGATAAATTGGATATCATCATCTATTCTTAGTGGGTTGACTTGGTCTTGGCTTTCATTAGACAAAAAATATCTGTGTTTTTATTCCCATACTACAGAAAGTCATACAACATTTATTGCATATAAAATCATTTTTAATATGTTTGCATGTAACTTATTGATGTCCTAGGTTTATTTTTTCTCTTTTCTGACGTTGTCTGAATTATTATGTCATGCTTCCTCTCAATGTAGGTGTGGGCCACATTAAAACCTGGATTCTTGGTTTTGCTGGAAGATCCTTTTGACACCAAACTTTTAGATATAATCATTTTTGATGTGCTACCAACCTCAGATAGAAATGGAAAGGGTAGAGTATATGTAGCTAATGAGATAAAGGAACGTAATCCTCTACGTTATGCATTCAAGGTAAGCTGTTTCTGTTCTTTTTGAAAGAATTTATTTTATTTTATTTTATTTTTATATGGCTAGAGACATCAATAGCAATTCGTCTGACTTAATAACAGTGATTTTATTTATCATTATGTTACCTTGGATTGGAACACTTGATTTATAATCAACCATTACTGAGAGACCCCATAAAATCTTTAGCTACTTAATGCTGTAATTGGACATGTGCAATCGAGATGACCACCTTGACAACTTTTTCTTGAATAAACTGCTTAATTCATTGAGGGAAGAGAGGAAAAATAAGTTCAAGTATATGCAGATATTTAGTAAAGTTAATGTGAAATTTATTGGTGTCATGGATTGAAATGCTTTTATCCTTTTTTGAGTACTCTCCAGCTTATGTTTTTAATTATTAGTTATGGGATACAATTTTATTTTTATTGAACAGCTAATTTTATTGTACCTTCTCCAATCTCTATGTACATTTGAATATTCTAAAAGGTGTCTTGCGGAAATCGGAGCATAAAGTTACGAACTACAAGTAATGTTAAAGTTAAAGACTGGGTTACTGCTATAAATGATGCTGGTTTAAAGCCTCCTGAGGGTTGGTGTCATCCTCACCGCTTTGGTTCATTTGCTCCTCCAAGGGGTTTGACTGAAGATGGCAGTCAAGCTCAATGGTTTATAGATGGGCAAGCAGCCTTTGAAGCAATCGCTTCATCAATAGAGGCCGCAAAATCAGAGGTTCATTTCTTCCTGTGCTAACAGACAGAATTCAATTTCTGCCCAGTATCTAATCATTATGACATTTAACTGGCTGAAAATTGCATGCAGATATTCATTACTGGCTGGTGGATTTGCCCAGAAATGTATCTGAGACGTCCTTTTCACACTCATGATTCCTCTCGACTTGATTCTTTACTAGAAACAAAAGCTAAGCAAGGGGTTCAGGTGTGGATACAAATGTTAATATGTTATCTTTGATACCTCTATCGTTCCATAGTCATCAACTCTGTGATGGTCCAGGGGTTCTTTCGACATATGTTTATTGAGAACTCCTGTCTCTGGACCCTACTAGACAAGTCCAAGAAGTTTTCTGCTTTTCCTGACAGAGTTTGTCAAGAAACAGTGTGCTTGCAAGGAAATAGTTCTGATTGTTTTGTTTGAATCTGTGGCACGTCTTTCTATTTCAAATCATCAGATTTATATAGGATTCAATAATCAAATTGTCACTGATAAAGATTGGGGCCAAACCCATATTCTGAATCCAACAATTACATCTTTGATAAGTAGTGTAATTGAACTGGTAAGTGAGAACAGTCATAGGGGTCTTATTGAAAGGAATTCACACCTTGAATTCTGATGTAGTTAGCATTTTATTAATTGTAGGGTCAACTTGTAAATCATAAAACTTTACATTTATGTATATGTGTTGATTATTTATGGATTTGGAATGTATTCCATGTTTAAATTCCCATTATGGTGGCAGTGTGCTAGTTTTCAGATCTACAAACAATGTTGCCATGTATTGACAGCATTATAGTCAATTGATCTTTTAAGTAAACATTGATATGATTTTTACATTGTTGACCTAAGTTAAGGTCAGATGATTTTCTGACTTTGTTGCTCATCTTGATTATTCCTGTTTACACTATTTAGATTAAACCTTTCAACCTAATATATTACCATGCCATGCTTGAAGATTTTATTTTGTATGATTTTTCAGTGGCATGGTTTTGTCGAAGAACAATGTGGCAATAGTGGAATTACATTTTACTCTAAATTCAAGTAATTAGATCTATTTCTGGATAGATTTGAACATGATCTGGTTCTCATTTGAGTCAATGACTTTGCAGATTTTTATTCTTCTCTACAAGGAGGTTGCTCTTGCTTTAAAAATAAATAGTTTCTACAGTAAGAAAAGGCTTCTTAACATTCATGAGAATGTGAGAGTATTGCGCTATCCTGACCATTTCTCAACTGGTGTTTATTTATGGTATGCAATTCATTGATATCAAGGTTGAAAGTAGAATTTCCTTCTTCTTCTTTTTTTTTTTTTTTTAAAAAATATTTTTGTTTTAAAAAAAAAAAAAAAAAAAACTTGGGTTCTTGCAGATACTGATTGATCATTTCTGGTTGCATACAGGTCACACCATGAAAAACTTGTCATTGTTGATTATCATATTTGTTTTATTGGAGGACTGGATTTATGCTTTGGCCGTTATGATACAATTAATCACAAAGTGGGTGATTTCCCTCCCCTTATATGGCCTGGAAAGGACTACTATAATCCAAGGTTAATTATATTTATCTCTCTTGTTGCTAGAAACATGATTTTTTTATTTTTTCTTTCAATGAGCTAGAAACATTATTTGAACTTCCTACAGAATATAGACAATGATTGGAAGTGAGGGTACAATTGTGACTTACAAGTCTTATACTACTTAAGAGTTCTCTCCTAGATTCTTGTGTGGTACGAATGTCATAAATTTAAATATGTGCTGTCCGTGGTATAAATACACAGAATTGTACCAATAGTATGACTAACTAGTCAATGTATGAACTTTTAAGGGGAGAAAATTGTACAGAGTATTATTATATATGATGGATTAATGGTACCAGACTTTCCAAGCCAATGATTCTTCATATATATAAGAAGAACATAAACTACCTGCAGGTCATCCTTTTTATGAATGGCGCCCATAAACAATTTGTCCATTATGGCACTATTGAAGAATTTGTTGGCTGGTTCTGCATTATTTGACTAATGGTTCTTCAATTTGTCGGGCTAGGGAATCTGAACCAAATTCTTGGGAAGACGCTATGAAAGAGGAACTGGAGCGTGGGAAATATCCTCGTATGCCATGGCACGATGTCCATTGTGCTCTTTGGGGACCAGCTTGTCGTGATGTCGCCAGGCACTTTGTGCAACGCTGGAACTTTGCGAAGGTTGATCATCTACCACTTATACCCTTTTAGTGCATTGTTTCATGTCAAAATCATTTTCTAACATAGTCGAACATTATTTTAGAGAAATAAAGCTCCAAATGAGAGAAACATTCCACTACTTATGCCTCAACACCACATGGTTATCCCTCATTACATGGGACGAAGCAGAGAGATAAACTGTGTAACTAAAAATGCAGAAGAAAACCAGAATGACACCAACAAACGGGACTCCTTGTCGGAATCACCATTTCAAGATTTCCCACTGCTTTTGCCTCGGGAAGCTGATGGACTAGATGCTTCCATTAGTGATCAAAAGTTAAATGGCCTGAACATGAATCATACTCATTTCAGTCAGCCAAACAGGGTAAGTCAAAGTTTTTCGCTCTCTTTCCGAAAGTCCAAAGCTGAACCTTTAACCAGATATGCAGGTGAATGGATTTGTAGATGATATTGAATCCATGGATCTTCAAAGCGAAATGAATTTGGGATTGTTGGCACAGTCAGGTATGAAAATTTTAGATGAGAGGTGGAAAACACAAGAGCAGGGTTATAAGGTTATTTCTGCTGATGAAACTGGACAAGTTGGTCCACGGAGCCTATGCCATTGTCAGGTTAGATATTCCTCTCGAAGTCCATTAAAATACTGTGAAGTTTATTTTTAAGATTTTATGATGTTGTAATTGGAGTTCTAATATTTGATTTGTTTTTATTGTTTTAATTCCCTTGAAAGTCACAAATCATTATTGCCATGTCTGATTTTCATAGTTTCCAGCCTTAGTGGTACATGTTTGCTGGGTACAAAGTGTACGCACATCTGTATTAAGTAGTCAAAGTTCAAGTCCTATTTCATTAGTTGTTAATATCATTATTACGGGGTCGTTATTAAATATTTCAAATGACACATCAAGCACATTCTATACTTTCATTAAAATTTCAAAACCCAATAAATTTACAATAACCATAAAATCATAATGGGAGAAATTGATAAAATAATCTATAATAATAGTGGTAGAATAATTCTAGAATTATCAAAAATTTCGACTTGGGAAACAATGATATTGACAAACCTGCTGAGTTTGGTATTTTAAAGGTTAAACATAATTTTAGGATTGGAAAGATGTCGTGATTCTTTCTACAGAGTGCACCAGGGAACAAGTTTACTCTTGCTAGATGAACAGCATAGCTTGTACTTGCATACTTATTTATATTTTATTTTTGGATGTTTTATTACCTGCCATTTTGAATGAGTATGTAATGTGTAGGTTATCAGAAGTGTCAGTCAGTGGTCTGCTGGAACAAGTCAAACTGAAGATAGCATTCATAGTGCTTACTGTTCTCTAATTGAGAAAGCAGAACATTTTATTTACATTGAGGTAACTCAAGTATTTTTAATGAATTTCAAATTCCTTATTGATGAGTTTTTGACAAACTTGCTCTCTCCTGTTTCTGTCTTAGATATGTGATGAGTTTATCTTGCTTTATTTTCCAACCGGGAACACTTCTTTGATATTATGTTTGGGTAGAAATACTTTGGCAAAAGAGTAGTTCATATAGCACTCTAATTGCAATAGTAACTACATGAGGCAATAATTTGCCAACTTGATTGTGAAATCTAACTCTCATTTTAAAGTTTGGGGGAAAATAGTGAAGAAGGATATACTTATTGTCTTACAGTTAAATTTCTTCTAAATTACAAAGTAATCATATAGGAAACTTTTCTTTGTCATGATTGATTCACATTCTTGTTTAGATAGCTTACATGGACCTTGGAAAATAAATATGTCTATTTTTAAAGCCTCCATTTAAGTATCCTTGGCATGTCTTACGACTTGTTTCAGTATTTTACAGAACATATTTGGTAGCATGTCAGTTTTTCATCTAAAGAATGTGGGAATGATTTAAAATTTAAAATTGACGTTAAAATTTGGCCTCTCTTTTTGAGTACTATTTTCACTTGCTTCAGTATGCAATTGCTTTATTTTTCATGAAAAGATTCACAAGAGACACAAAATTGCATACAGTCTTCATTTTGACTGGACTGAGACTTCTCTATTGTATTTAAAGTTCATTGATCCTGTTCCCCCTATTTCATTCTATTTAGGATCATATTAAATAATATTAGCTTTGGATCAGATCAAGTTATATTTGAGTTTGGAAATATGGATAATATTCGATTTCAAATTTTGGTTAACATAGTCAAGATAAGGTCTTTAGGTTGGGTGAATGGCAAGACCACAAGAGACAGAAATGGTTTCATGCTTCTAGGGTAATTTCATTGAAAATTATGTAATATTATTTTTGGTGAATAAAATTATGTGATGTACATGAATATGATCATGTCATGTACAGGCAAATGTATAAAGACTGCTCCATTGAGGAATGCCTTGGCAATGGTTGAAGGTTCAAATGAACAAATATAAACCAAAAAAGGAAAGAGGCGTAAATTACTTTTCAACAACAAATGAATAGGTAGATAAGATGTTGCACATTTCAATTTAACCGAATAAATGGCCTTAATGCAAAGTAGTGGGTCTGACTTTATATAGCTGTCTCCAAATTGTTGGACACTCGCTTTGATGATGAATATAGTGACCTTAATATGAATTAAGCCCTTGAGATATATAATTGCACAGATACTTGTTTAATTTTTTTTAACTACTTTCATAAGGTTAACTTTGGAATGATTATTTGTTACATAAAAATTGAGGCAAGAACAAAATACTGATTTTCAGTTCTTATTACTGATCATTTTGCTATATCTATTGTCCATTTGCATCCAGAACCAATTTTTTATATCAGGTCTTTCAGGAGATGAGATTATACAGAACCGTCTCTTGGAAGCATTATACAGGCGTATTGTGCGAGCACATAAAGAACAGAAGTGTTTCCGGGTTATCATTGTCATACCGCTCATACCTGGCTTCCAGGTACTGATTTTTGGTTTGATATTCTTAAACTTAAAATGGAAAGAATTTATTTATTTTAATAAACCACTGTCAGTATATATTATAACAAAAAGGAATGAAAACTTAAAATGGAAGTACTTATTCTTTCTTTTGTTTTGAATTGGGATTAATAGGGGGGTCTGGATGATGGCGGTGCAGCAACTGTTAGAGCCTTAATGCATTGGCAGTACCGAACCATTTGCAGAGGAAAAAACTCGATATTGCATAATCTCAATGACTTGCTTGGTCCTAAAACACATGATTACATTTCTTTCTATGGTTTGAGATCATATGGTAGACTTTTTGACGGAGGTCCTGTCGCCACGAGTCAGGTATTGTCTTGGATTACATATCTCCTTGTCATATAGAGTGGCCATAGGTGGTGCTACACATGCACCCACATCTTATAGCTGTTGAGGCTACAATTCCTACGATGGAAAAGCCTCTTGATATTCGATTCCAAATCTCCCATAACAGGATGCAGTGCCAATGTCTCAAGACCACAGGGCTAGTAGTGTAGAGTGGTTTACTATCAAGAATTACACTGAGGAATGGACACACCTAATAAAAACAGCAACTCTTAAGTCTTCCCTCTTTAGCCTAATAGTGGATTGAGGCATGGTCTCATTCCAAACTTGCTCTCATTGGCTAAACAGATAAGGAAGGTGTATATATATGGCTTAATTAGTATGTAATGGCTACACTCCTGGTTTTTGCCCCATTAATATTATTTTCTGTTTTCCAACTTAAAATGTCACTGTTCATGCAGGTCTATGTGCACAGCAAAGTGATGATTGTTGATGATTCTGCTGCCTTTATTGGATCATCTAATATAAATGATAGGAGTTTGCTAGGATCAAGAGACTCTGAGGTATCATCTATGTTACATAGTTCATTTTTTTCATATATCAAAGTCAGTTCAAAGTTGGACTGTATTCACTTCAATTGTTCACTTGCAATTTTAATTGTCGAAGGAATTTTTTAGTAAAAAAGGATGATTTATTTCAGTGATTGCTAAAAACCTGGGAAATGGTTTCTCCTAGCAGTCTGATTTTTACAATGTCTTTAGGAATTAAGCGACAATAGCTTGAAATTGCGGTGAGTCCATTGTCTCATTGGTAGGAATAAAATATATGCATGAAGCATAGGATGACAGAATATCTCCAATAAGCAATGTTACTCTCATTATTTTCTGAGGAGGACTGTCTTGTTAGATACAATGTTGAGCAAAATATGTCATAATGTTTAGAAGACGATGAAAGAAAAGTTGTTATGAATGTTTAGATATTTCTTGCAAATATTTCTTCTTTGTTGTGTTTTTCCACGTTAATTTTTCTGGAGTACCTTTCATTTCATTCCTCTCTGGGCCCCCATCTCCATCCCCCCTACTTTCTAAAATAATAATAATAATAATAAAAATCAATGACAATTAAAGTTACTGTTTCAGATTGGGGTACTTATTGAAGATAAAGATTTTATTCAATCATCTATGAATGGGGAGCCTTGGATGGCTGGGAAATTCACTCATAGTCTTCGACTCTCCCTGTGGTCTGAGCACCTTGGCCTTCATGCAGGAGAGGTTAGTGAAATTTAACAGATTTGAATGTTTCTGCATTGCCTTGTTTTCAAATGTCACATCATAAAAGCATTAGCCAAGGCCAGCTTCTAAATAGCATTTAGTGAAATTTTGGCCACCTCGTTCTTCCCTGACCAATTACTTAATCCATATCATCATCAGTACACAACTGACACTAAACTGTGCATTTGACACTTACCGCTCTTCATTTCTTCAGATCAGTCAGATTCGTGATCCCATAGCTGACTCAATGTACAAAAATTTATGGTTGGCAACTGCAAAGGTGAGAATTACTGTTATACAGAACATCCAGTTAGTGCTCATTAGTGCATGCATTCATTTGTAATGGGGAAAGTATTAACATTTTCCAGGATTTTGGTGTTACGAATAAACTTGAAAGCTTTGATGACCTTTGAATGTCAGATATCTTTTTGCTTATATGTAATTTTGCAGTTACACAGGCACACAGAGAATTGTGAACTTTTTATTTTTATGGCAAAAATTTTGCCTAAATATGTGGGTTCCTTGATACTAAATACTTTCCTACTAGCAAACAATTTGCTGCGTTAGATATTATATCTTGTTTAAGCTAGATAAGTTAACTAAAAGTTTCTTTTTCCCATTCTTTTAACATCTGCAAGAAGTTGGTAGTGAACTTCAAACTATATTTTTAGTACATGGGATTTGTTAGCTGAGTACTACATGCATCATGCAAAGATCTTTTCACGTGAATCTGGGATGCGCAGCACACTTGGTTGTCACTTTTGCCCTGCTATTTTTTAAATAACCTCTCAGATAACCACAATCTAAATCTGTTTCTTGGTACATGACCAAATAATTAATTCTTGTTCCTTTGTTTTTTCCTCAAATTTTGGCATATAATTTTTGTTTTGTCCCTCACCCTCCATTTCAAAATACTATTATATCTGACAGGCGAATACCATGATCTACGAAGATGTCTTTGGTTGCATCCCCAACGATCTAATTCACTCCAGGTACGATGCTGCCATAATGACCATTCTCTTCTCTCTTCTCTCTTCCTGCTATGCTATCTCTTACGTGTATATTTAATAATGCCGTTAAATTCAGAGCTGCACTTAGACAAAACATGGCTCACTGGAAGGAGAAACTCGGGCACACTACCATTGATCTAGGACTAGCCCCTGAGAAGCTAGAGTCCTATCAGAATGGAGAAATCCAGGTAACAGATCCGATGGAGAGATTAGAGGCGGTGAAGGGATATCTTGTTTGTTTCCCCTTGGAGTTCATGTCTCAAGAAGATTTAAGACCAGTGTTCAATGAGAGTGAGTTCTATGCATCTCCACAAGTGTTTCATTAGCATGGGCCTATGGAGAGATGGACATTATGCATAAGTGTATAACTACGCAAATGGATGGAACTGCTCTTCAAATATACATAGAAATTCAAGAAAATAAGAGAGAGAGAGAGAGAGAGAGAGGTCTAATACTAACAAAAAATTTATAATAGGTGGAAGTACAAAAGTTTCTAATACTAACAGAAAATTGATGGGGTTCCGATGCCAATTCTATCGGACATATCCAAAGGACGAAAGTTGATGATGGGTGGGTTTACGCAAATGGCACATTGGCCTTGATGGGTATTCTGTACAACACTAACTGCTAATGTAACAAACATGTATATATATATTCAATGATATTGCTTCATTAGTTCATTTTCTTTCCCTCTTTTCAATAATGTGCCTGCACTTCATAGTGTTTGATCTTTTCCCTTTTCTTCTATTCCATAGTGGCCACAATATTACTAGACCAAGACATCTGTGCCTTTGCCTCTCGAAATTGAGACATGCAGGTCCAGCTAGGATAATTGATTAACAAAAGCACTAATGCTAACAGAAGATAAATTCTCTTTCGACATAATTAATGACGGGGGCACTTATGGGTTTATTGATGTCTTCTCCTCCCTATTCTAGCGGATATCATACGAGCCCACAACTATTTCCAAGACATGCACCTTACTATTGAATAGAGTACTCTTCAAAAGTTTCATGTTCAAAATTTTGGCATCACACAATTCAATTACAAAGTTTTGTAGATATTATTCATTAACTTTGAGCAGCATGTGTGGCTCTATTTTAACATATTATTAATTAAATTTATACAAAAAATAAAAAATAAAAATCACTGTGATAAATATAATGTCATGATATGTGTCTCAGATTGTATGCCCTAATTATTTGAAAATATGAAAGAGCCCATGAAAAAAGAGAGATAAGGGTGCCCTCATAGCTAACAGACTATAGCTAACTGACTATCGGCAATGCTTTGAATAATGCTATGATCGGATTATAAGAAAATTTTCTACAGATTGATATATAATGTGCATTTTTTCCCCTTTTTACTTTTATTTAGGAGCATGCCCGCACTATGTCTCTCTTTCGAGTTATCCTAACTGTATTCACAAACTCACACTCAGTTATCACAGTCCCCCTTTCAAGAGGTAATCTCGTTGTTTAACGAGCTTCTTAGTTATGAAAAATTATTCAGCGAGCCACATATTATGTCCTTCTAATACATAATTTTTTTATGTGTCTATCATGTGATAAGCCAAGCATCATGGTTAAAAATTGAAAAATGCTTATTGTTCCTAATTTTTGTGTCCCTAATGACATGCTCTATCAACTTTTTTTTTTTTTTTTTTTTTTTTTTTCCCCCCCCTTTTAAAAAAAAAAAAAAAAAAAATTGAATTAATTAAAAATATATATATATTTTTTCCCAAAATTAATTAAGGGCATATTAGAGATAAAATTTTAGGAACGTACGTCAAAGCGGGGTTTTATCTTTGAATCGGAAACACTCAAAACGACGTTGTGTTGAGCCGTTGAGGGCTTTCTCGACCATACCAGCTCCTGTGGCTTCTCCGGACACGATTCATCCCTCCCCCTCTGATCGGAGGCTCCCTCTCTCTCTCTCTCTCTCTCTCTCCCATTCCCATCCCTCTCTCTGTGTCACCTCGAATCAGAGATTTTCGGACACGAGTGGCTAAGCTTACAGCCGCCATTCCCCAGAGCTGGGACGAGAAACCTGCATTATATCCCTCGATCGAGGTTCGCATTCTTGTTTGTACTCTCACAGGGTTTCGGTTCAATATGAAAGTAGGGTTGAGATTTTTGTTTTTTTATTTTTCATAGCCGTAGATTTCTTGCACGTTAAGGATTTCTGTATGGTATATTGCAAGACCTTATATGAACTTATGAATTTTTTACTCAGAATTTTTTAAAAATTGTAATGTTGCTGGAAAATTTTGATCATGCAAAATTGTAATTGCTTAATTCATTGATGCATCAATGCTGCTATTTCATCATATTTTTAACAAAGCGGTCTTGCAACTGTCCTGTTTGTGAAAATGCCCCAGTGGAGTTTCTTCTTGGTGAATGCCCCAATGTTTTGGCGGTAAATTCTAATGATTTTGGGATATATGTCGTGCATCTTTCAAAGATGCACGTGTTGACCAACAGCAATAACTGCAGTACTTTAACCTGCGCAATGGCACCATCCTCCAATTTCTTGCCTCTCACTCGTTCAGAAATTAGAACAATAAACTGAGAAGGAATATCCCATCCTTCACATGATAACTGATAAAGAGAACCTGGGGCAAGGGTTCAAAGTTCTAACTGAATATAAATGGGAATTTTTTTTGTTAATTATTTGTTATATTCATTACTAATAGGACTCTCGATCTTGACATTCCCTTGAAGTTTTGGTATGTGGGTACTCTGCTGTTTTTGCATTTATGCGACTTTGTAATGGTTGGTTTGAGTTTGCCTGCACTTTGATTTCTTCATTTTACTGATAATTTTGAAGTTGAATTTTCTCAGGGTTGTACCTATTCCTTATATATATAAATTGAATGTCATTGTAAAAAATTGTGACTTTTTTGTTCTTCAAAATTGCAGCAGTTTTTCTCAGTCAGTTTTTTTTTTCTTTTTTTTCATAAGAGGACTGTGGATCACTGTGATTTCCGGCGATCATAAGAAGTGTATCTAATCCAATTATCAGTTTTTCAAAATCTGTTTTGCAATTGGCCCTACATAGGTCATCTTATGCAACTTTGCATACAGTACACCTTATAACAGATTCCCTGTGTGTGTGTGTGTGTATAGAAATGTGGAATTATCTCATTTCATTAAAGCCCTTATCTTTTCACGGGATTTCATGGTTGGGATTTTTGAAATCCTTGGATTTGCAACTTTAGATCATGCTTTATCTTAAAAGATGGGAATTAGTAAATCCTGCTTTTGGCTGAGATAACGCGATTGGTGGGATTTAAGAATTCCACCAAAAGATGTGGAATTCATAAAATTCCATGTACTAAATAGTTGGCGAAGATACAACAACAAAGTTTGAGCAGCTCACATCCAAATTCATTCAAAATTTATTGAGAGAAATGGAGAAACCGTCCCAAATCATCATTTCAGATTTTGGAGAGATGGAATCATCATGATCTTGGTGGACTTCTCTTCCTTGGTGGTAAAGTAAAACCATATGTATGGTGCCTCGAGTCAATATGGACTCTTAACTACCCTCAATTACATATCTTTGCCGTTTAATCATTCCTTGCTCTACGTACCTCATTCAATGTTGGGCAACCTAGCCCTTTCATACCAACACTAGTTCTGACAAGCTCTGTGAGCCAACAACTCCTGCTAGGCCTAGCTATTTTACTAAATTTTGATTCATTTGCAACTACACAAATAACCATCTTTTCTTCTTCATTATCATTGGATGCAAGAGAACATTTTTTTCTTATGTGTAACTGTTTAGTAAAATATTGGTTATGTATAGTTCTTGCTTTGATATGATGACGTAATTTTGGAACATGGTTGTTGGTTGTGTCTCTTGAAGAAAAGTTTGAGGCTCTGTTTTTTTTCACAATTTCCTACCTTGAAACTCTCTCTCCACACACACACACACACACCCCTTACACCTAATAGCATCTCTCTTCTTAATATTCTGATCCTAAATCTCAATAATTTGACTAAGACATAGAATACCAAAATGCATTGACCTCATACTCTTCTCTGCTCTGTTATTAGGTTACAATCTGTAATGTAATTTTATATTTTATTTCAGGGACTGTTTGAAAATATATTTTGGAATTTTCAATGGTTACATGAGTTCAAAAGAATGAAGGATATGAAAATTCAATACATTTGAAATCCTAGAATTTGAAATCATGTGATTTGTTAAATCCCATGATTTCTGGATTCATGTCAAAAGAATAGACCCTAAGTAAAATCCGTAAAAATATTATAAGAATTCAAATATCTTAGTATGAAAGCTGAAGTTTTGAGCTACCTGCCTAATATTTTGATTCAAGGCCAAGGGGAATCTAGATGGTATAAAACCAGGAACTTAAAACTCAGCTGGCCAATGGACCCAGTGCAGGGGAAGTTCTGGTTTCACATGCTTCAACTGTGCTTCAACTCAGTTCAATCCAATGATGTCAATATGATATAAAGTCTTAAATTATTCTAAAAAATGAAAATATTTCAAGAAAATTAATCATTAAATCCATTCAATTTTTAATAAAACTTAATTTCAATATTCAATATTTCAATTCCAGAAACATTTAGCATCACATTTAAAACTTTCAATTTCACTAAGTTACAGTCAGAGTGGATTTCATTTAATGCTATGTTATCTTTTGCCATTCCCTTTTTGGTTTTGTTCATCTGGCACTTAAGACTTACGAGTATAAAGAAATTTCACTAACACAATTTAACTGCTTCCTTTTAAGCCTTATAAACCATCTGGGTCATTTAAATTTGTCTACGTCACTCAAGGTCATCCAATTGACAAATTCTAAAAGACTATTCATAATGGAATTTTATATGATAAATGTCATAACTTAAATCATAGAAAAGGTTCACCTCTCTCTCTCTCTCTCTCTCTGTGCGCGCACGCGCGTGCGTCTGTGTGGACGCACGTGCACGGGTTTGTGATTGAGATTTTTTTACCTAACTTTCACATTGATATTTTATTTATTCTTATTGTTATTTCAATCTCATGCGGTCCTCAACTTGCAGGAAGGATTGGAATGTTGCTGTAAGTGAGCAGGTGGTGATTCAATGGCATCCTCTACAATAAAATCAGGGGAATTGGTTTCTTTACAAGACCTGCACCCAGCTTCTCCATTCTTTAAGCAAGGGGCTTCACTTAGAGTTACCGGAAAGTAAGTGGCACTCTTTGTTGTTTACATTTCTTATTAATTTGTATGATTCTTTTTCTTTTTCTTTTTATCATTTGTTTTCCTAATTTCATAAGCACAAGTGACAAGGTCCTCCTTGAGGGTCCTCTATTTTGTTGAGGATCTCTCAGCAGTTACAAGTTCAAGACTTGAAAATCTAATGAATTTGGATTGTTCTATTCTCTTTTTTGGGTATACTCGTGGTAAAAATGTTGCAATGAATATTGTATTGGCGCAATTGGTGGAGGGGACAGCAGTTTGAATAAAGGTGATGTTTGTTAAGGTGAGGAGGAGGATGGTGGTAGGACGGCATGTGGAGAAAAAAGCCAGAGTGAAAGTGGTGGTGGTGGTGACATTGATGTATAATGGTATTGTGGTGGTGGTCGTGTTGCAGTGGTGTTGTTGGTGCTAGTAAAGAGATGGCAGTGGCACCATTGGGCTGGTGGAGGTGAGGTAGTGACTGTCAACTTAATGGTGGTAGTGATGGCATTGGTGGACACAGCACTGGTCACGATCCTAGTGTGTCTGGGTCTTCATGTTAGGAGCTAACTCTGTCCAGCATGATTAATAAACACTACCAGAACAACAGGTTCAGCGATTCTCTTGATCATAATTGGCAGCTTTCAGAAGAACTTGATCTGAGAGACACTACACATGTATTTCAATTTTTTTCACATTTTTGCTAATTGTTTTCTGTCATTTGGAGGAATAAAAAAATCTTCTGTTCACAATTGTAACTGTTTAGATTACGTAATGAAGAAAACATTTGGTTTTATATATAGGGAAAATGTCAGTATCTTCATAAAAACCTCTTCGTCAAGGTCTCCACCATCGAATGTTCTTCTCAACTTGTGCATTTGGTTTTTGGATTTTGAGGACCCTTTAGTAGCGTATTTCTCTTTAGTAGCGTATTTCTAGGGGGAATGCTGTCTCGGCCCATGTAGCTAAGTTAATACTTTTATGCCTTGAGAACATTGAGTTTTAACATATGACAGCCTAGCACATGAGGACTGCACATTATATCCAACCAATCCCTGCATAGATTTTGTTCAAAAAATTTCTTGTACTTGGATATTTACAAATTTACATGTCACCTAATCAGGTTGGCTTTTGATTTGGTAAAATATCATCAGCCGGTTCCAAAAAATTATGGCTCCCTTCCATCTTCTCGTGGCCATGGATGTGGGTATTCCATCTATTCACGTTTAATATCTTATTAATGTAATCATACAGATATGAAGTGATCTTAATAATGGCAGATGGGTCAACAGTTCCAAATTATTGTGTAATGGCTTAGGCAATTATGGTTTGGGTGTGCTGGTATGAAGGTTGGATGATTGCATCATGTATGTTATGTTCTTTTTAAATTCTTGATTGTTCATTTTTCATAATGTGATGATCATTGGAAAGCTCAGTATTTGTTGTCTCCCTCCTAGGGTACAAGAGTATTCTGTAGAGACAGGCATTGCTATAGTTATTGACGGAAGTGCCAAGTTAAAGATCGACACCCAGCACCTGAGGGACCTTAACTTTCGAGTTGGTTCCATCTATCAGTTCATTGGCGAACTTCTTATTCAGCCTGATAATGAGGTATGAGGTTGATCCTTCTCTTCGGATACTTTGTCCATTGATGCATCTCTCTCTCTCCCTCAAACACACAAACATGTGATCATTGTTAATATTCGTGGCCTCGGCTTCCTCTTCTGTTTCAGGCAATCTTGCTTGCACGTGTGGGTAGGAATGTAGATGGCATTGACCTCAACCTTTACCACCAGTCTTTGCGGCTGTTAAGGCAGTTCCAAGCCAACCACATGAATGATCGAACAACTTAATCCAGTTTTTGTGTTAATATGACTACCAAGGGGAGTTTTACATCAATGTAAATCAACAGTAGCTTATATATACTCAACAAATTCGGACTGCATATCGTTCCACCCATCCCCCTCTGTTTCAATCTGCTAATCTTCCTCTCCTCTTTTCAGCTGTAAAATTCAACAAATATCCATCAAAATCACTATAATATAGAACTGCAAATTTATCTGATGGTCTATCAGTATTTATTAAAGACAAATATTTAAGTGTTCGAGCATCACCCTTTTCATTTGCATCAATTGTTTTGTTTAATGACTCTTGCCCTCTAACACAACATGCTAGACTAGCACATTCACTTCAGTCTGGGTTCAAGATTGTGATTCCCTGCTCAATTGGGGGGCCCTGATGTCATGAGCTGGTAGCACATGCTATTTATTCCAAACGTCCTAATATTTTATAATAATACTAATAATAAACAATAATATCATTTGAGCTAATAACTCTAGCTGGTGGGTTGGTCCTAAGGCTTGGCTGATTTGGATCCTAGGACATCTGCATTTATGGTTGGGCCTAAGGGTTTAAATTAGGTAATGCTCGCTGCCTTGTAGAAAATCAACAGTTTCCAATTCCTGGTTACATGCCATAATAATCTGATTGAGTTTGGTTGATTAAATTGGACCAACATCAAGCCAATTGGCGCCGCCTTGTAGTAGAGACGTCAAATTGGACCAAACCAAACTCTCCTCCTTGTAGCATGAAACATTTTGGAGGATAGAAATTTGGAAAATCAGAGCGTGACAGTCTGTCGTTATTTTTTGTAATGGCAGCTACCACATCTATTAAGGATTGATGTGGACTCTACGATTATATCAAACCCCACTATCACTTGTAGAGGTTGAAACTGAACTGTCTGTTACTTTTTATAATGACAAACTGTCATGCCAGATGCACTCTAAAATTTTTAGTACTATCATACATCTCCATTCTGTCGTGATTACACCATTCACTCCACACATTGGATTGCATCCAAGAAAGTGTGCGGTGGTGTGTAAAAAACTGACTGTGAAAAAAATTAACATTTTATTGTTCTTTAAGTGTTAGTTTTTTTCACAGACAGTTTTCTCATGAACCAACCGTTGGGTCACTGTGATTTTTGACAGACATGATATACGTAACAGGAATATCTAATCCAACAGTCGATTTTTCAAAATACTTGTCCCAACTATTCCAATGAGGAGTGGATCGTATTTATCTAAATGGGGTCTGGACCCCGATGTATCATTTCTATATATATATATATCCAACAAAGAGCTGAAACAGATTAGCAGACTATCACTTAAAAGTTTATAAATGAAAGCTTGAAGACCAACAAAAGCGCTCTCTCTCAACACACATCAGTTCAATAAGAGAGCATCCATCTCTTTTACCCTAACTTGGGGTACGGGAGATTTCTTTTATCTTTGATGCTGCTTAGTCAATTGTGACTCCGCATCAAAGGTGACCTTGGTTCGAGAAGTATAGTAGAATTCTTCCAAATGCTCGAGGGTAGTTCGAGCCGTAACTCTATGTGGTGATAGGTAACTAATAAAGTTCCTTTTATTTTTCTTTCCATCTCCACATTCTTCTCATTCTCTATTTTATTTCATTTTTATATTTGAGGTTTGCTTATAATTGTTAGGATAGATTCAGTTGGCTTGTTCTCTAAAAATTCTTCTTAATTAAAGCATTCAAACCCACATCATTTTGATTCGATTCGAACCCCAACATCGAGTTCGAATCTAATCAATTTGATTCGATTTGATTCGATTTTCATAAAAGCAAAAAAAAAGTAATCAACACCTTCAAAAAATATATGTTAAACAACTTTATAAAGACAAGAGTAGCTGCAATGCAAGATCTAACATGATCCAACAGATATTGCACTGCGGCACGTATGGTCTAAACCAGATTTTTCAAAAAAGTCCCATTTGAGAAATTAGGGTCAATTAGATTAACGCGCTCTCTGGAAACATGCACGTCGTTTTCCAGTACACCGACCCACATGTGATTGTTTGCCATTACGTGTCAACTTTTGATTTGGAATCCACATTATAGCACGCGCCTTAATGTGATCTCCTTGGAACCGACACCATTATGTGAATACGTACGTGTTCTTACGGTCGGTCCTATAAATCTCTGTATCGTGTGGGTCTTACAGCCAGTCATACACATGCGTGTATCACGTGATTACCTTTTTAGGGAAGTGAGAATGTCTTGTATCTTGTTCTCACATCTAAACACAAGGTTATCAATCACTACAGTCTGACACGTGGCCTTATCACAATGCAGATAATATCGACAGAAAAGGAAAATTTCATTCGTCATCCCTAGCGCATCTAACTAATTTGAAAAAACTAATTCAAGAAACCAACTATTGGATTTGATATTTCACTCATACTTATCATGAATGCAAAAAATCATATTAATCCGATGGTTGGTTTTTGCAATTTTGAAAAAAATTGTAAACAATAAGGAAAAAATTGTAAAAAACCGTGACAATTTATTTTTTGAAAAACCAACCGTTTGATCAATATAATTTTTTTTATTCATAATACATATAAGTGGAGTATCAAATCCAACTGTCGGTTTCTCAAAATAGTTGTTCCAAATTAGTCAAATGTATTACGAATGATAAAGAGGGAGGACAAAACGAGAGGACGAATAGAATTGTCCTTGAAAAAAATTAGCATTCTCAACACTTCATGAGGAGTTATATGACAATATCACATGAGCATATCATTTATCACATTAATACAATTAATAATTAACATTGCATATCATATATAATGTGAAATCAAAAATTATATTAATATAATATTATCAAATTATATATTAGATTTGGGCAAAAAATGGATAATAAAAGTGATGGTAAAATATATTTTTATTTATTTATTTATTTATTAAGAATGTTATCTATCAATCAAGGCTCTAATCCTTCAATTAGGGTACGTTTCAAATTTAAAACACGACAAGATAGTTTAGATTAGATTAAATGGTTAAAGATCATATCTTATGAAATTGAGGTTTTGAAATCGAATATATCTTAACACTCTAATTATCCAATGAACGAGATTCACAGATAAATTTATCTATTTTTATGGAGTAGTTTTGGCCAAAACCTTAATGGAAGCGGGCCTAATAAAAGCTTCTTTTTTTTTTTTTTCTAAAAAAAACCCATTAAATTTATGATTTACACAACAAGGTAGCTCTCCTCTTTCCCATAAACTCACCCCACCTTGATGAAAATGCAACATTTAGTAGATTTAGGATATTATACATGATATTGAAAAAAAAAATCAACAATGGAAGTATTGTGAATTGTCCTCAATTAGGGCATGTAGGTCAAACAAAAGTAAACATAATGAGAGTAGATTTAGGATATCATGTATGGTAAAAAAAATTAAAAATTTAATGAAACAAAAGAAAAATATTCAACATTGGGATTATTGTAAATTGTTCTCAATTAGACCATGTATCATAATCAGCGAGAGTAGGTCTTCCAGTAAAAGGGTGAGCTGTAAATCCAAACATCCCGGATTTAAAATCAGCCAAATTTTTTTAACCAACCACCTATTAGGGTTAAAGCCCAGATATTATACCAATTCATGGAAAGTAGGACACCTAGCTAGTTTGCATTGAAAAAAGAAAGAGCATGTATGATAGAAGGAGGGATTAAGTGTATTGGAGAGGAATCAATCTCATCCATCCCATCAATCAATTGTAAATTTTTTTCAAATTGCTCAATAATTAAAGAGGGACCTACTCATAATGAGTCTGAAAAAACACACATATACTTAAAATCATTCCCTTGGTGGGAGGGAAATAATTTTGTTGCCGACTATTAAATCAAAGACTATGGTTTGGGACCCACAAGAATATGAGCCCTTGAGACCTCGTTCAAAGGATATTTTCCAACACCAGCCAAAATGACAGCAATGTGGAATGGTTGTCAACACTTTTTTGCGTGGGGAGTGGGACATGAACTCACCTTTCTATGTGCTCCACATATTTGATATTTGGTCACGAGGCTCTGAATTTCTTGTACTATATTTATCTATGGTTTTTTTTGGTAAGGTTCCATATAATTTAGTATTTGCAAAATGGTATATCTTTCAAAATTATTGTCTCAAAATTAGTGTATTCCAAATGATGTCGCGGTTGATCTTATCTTAATTCTTTAATTGATAATAAATGAAGGCTGTGATTGATTTTGGATAGTTTTGGGATAATTTTTTAGTATATATAGTATTACTGTATGTTAGTATTTTCCTATGTGTTGGTATACAACCTTAGCCTAAGATGTATTTTTGGCATCCTTGTAATTCTTTTCATTTATTTTCTAAAAAAGTTAAGTCGGGGTTTTTTAGTAATGCTATTGACACTATCCAAAGTTTTATGCACTCTACTTTTTATGTATTTTTAAATTTTCAAGGAGTGCAGAAAGTTAAAATGGAGTGCCAATATCACTAACTCTTTTTTTTTTTTCATTAAATAAAGCTTTTTTCAGACCCTGAGCTATACAATGAAGGTAGTTCTTCTCCATCCTTTAAATTCTCATTCTCTAACCTTGATGAAAGTTAAATTCGACCATAGAAGATTAATTATATAATCCAACAGAAAGTAGGTTAATGGTAACGGATAAGATAGGTAAAGACGTCCTTATAAGATTATGATGGTATATATATATATATATATAGAGAGAGAGAGAGAGAGAGAGAGAGAGAGAGAGTGTGTGTTATGATCTAGTCAGCATTTGTTGACTTAACCAAAATCAGCAAATACTTAAATGACCTTTAGATCACAAAAGTGACATAGATCATCACTCAAATTGCCAAGATGTATCGGCTATTTGAGTATTTGCTGATTTTGGCTTGATTATTTCTCTATATGTATATATTAGATTTTTATATTTATCAAAAAAATTCCCTTAATATGTGTTTTGGTGGAGTTTTAATCGACTCTTTCAACTATCATCAAATGAGAAAGAGTGTTGCTATATATTTCACCACTTTAATCCCAACGCAATTCCTCACTTATAGGACTTGTATTCTTATTCCAACATTTCTTGGTATCCCCAACAAAAATGCAAACATGTCTTAATCGGACAAAGAATACAGATTTCCCACCTTAATTTTGTTCTGGTTTCTGAAACTTATCCAACTAATTAATGTGATATGCCTTTCATTCTACCATTTTTCTTTTTCCATACATCCATATATAGCTGTCTAATAGTAGGAAGTGAATTTTTTTTTTTTTTTTTTTTTTTTAAGAATTGCACAAAAATGTTTTAAACTCTAATTTAGTTATACAAAACTTTCCTTAAATTTTAAAATTAAACAAATAATCCCCAATTTATCAGTCAAGTTTACAAAACTGCTTGAACTTCAAAACAAAATAAATAACCCTCTTGAATTATGAAAATTAAATAAATAACACTCTGAACTATGAGTCTAATTCACAATTAAATAGGATTATTTGTTCGATTATCATCATTAAGAGTAAGTTATTTATTTAGTTTTGAACTTCAAGAATTTTGTAAAGTTAGCTTATAGTACGACCGCAGTGCGGGATTTGTGGGATATATGGGAATCACTACAAACTCGCCAAAGGTGATAGTCGAATCCATGACCTCTTAGATGAGAGTCATTGGCCCTGGCCAACTGGGCTAATCCCAATTGGTTCGAAGCTAATTAATTATCCTACTATAAATTTATTAAATAGTCTATGTAAATATATTTAGGACCTATTTGAAAATTTTGAAAATTAAATTAGGTTGATCGACTCCTTTGTTACTATTTTAGTTTTAGATAAACTAACACACCTTGTTGGCTTGTTTTATAACATTAGTGTTTAAGCCTTTGATCTTTTCTACACAAAGCTACAAAGATTTATAGAAAATATATTTTGCTAAATAATGGTGAAATCAAAACCATTTAAACTCATTTTCAACCTGTTAAATTTTCATATTTTTCCCAAAAGCCCCTTGCTAGATCTCCAGGCCTAGGGAATTTTAACATATTCTTTTCAATTACCACGGGAATGGCAAGGTAAAAGGAAAAAATAGCACCAAAATGAAAAAGTAATGATAAATTTCTTGTCATTTTAGTCTCAACTCACATCCCAACTTACTATCACCAAAAACTTAAAAAAAAAAAAAAAAAAAAAAAAAAAAAAATAAAAAATTTTTGTTTTAAATTTTTTTAAGAGCATAAATTTTTTTTTCCTTTTTTTTTTTTTTCAACAATTCTATATCACCCGTCATTTTAACCCAAAATTAAAAACCACCCTGACGTGTCGTGGTGTATGAAAAAGAAGAAAGCAGTTTGAGAAAAAAGACCTCACCACTCAGAGCATGACACATCAGGGTGGTTTTTAATTTCGGGTTAAAGTGTCTAGTGCTATAATATTTTTTTTCTTTTCTTTTTTTGGCTTAATGTTCTCTTAAAAGTTTTTAAGTGTACTAACATGAGTTATGATGTGAGTGAACATTTTTTTAAAGAAAATAATATGGTTCGTGAAAAAAAAAATGAATAAAATGATACCTTAAATATTTTTCGTGCAGAATTTTGGATTTATAGGACTCATTTGGTTATTCCAAGTTTCCAACATGTCTTCACTCTTCAATCGTGCCCTCAACAAATTTTAAAAGGGAAATTTGGCTAAAAGTCATCATTTAGAAGATTTTCATGCCAAAAGTCTTCTTAACAGATTTTTCTTCCCAAAAGTCCTTTTGGCATGAATTGGACAAAAATACCCCTCCTTTCTAACAATCTTCAACGCCACCTATACTCTCAACACCCGGGTTCACTACGTCACACCCCGTAGTGACCTGCGTTAGTTCTCTATACCGGAAACGAAGGTCACTACATCGAAAAATGCAGGTCACTACGCCGGAAAATGCAGGTCACTACGCTAAAAAAACAAAAAAAAAAAATCTTTCTTTTTCTTATATTTTCCAGTCAACCAAACAAAAAATTAATTAAAAAAACTTTT
>JAESVK010000708.1:405121-429752 GCA_017140935.1 Hamamelis virginiana | reverse complement strand
TTTTCATTTTTCAATCTTTGTCATTGCATTTATGGCCATCTATACTAGAAAGTGACAATATATATATATATATATATATATATTTGCTTTTTATTTCTGATAAAAAAGAAAGTGACTTCTAAAAAGTGGTAAATAATGCACATGCGAGTTAATACATTTGGCCCCGTTTGTGTTAGTCTTTTCTAAAATCATTTTTGGAAAATTACTTTTACATATATCTATTTAGAATTTTATTTAAATCATATCTTCACATATCAAAATTGTCATACTAAATGTTATTGCCGCCAAAAGAGTTCTCCATTAACTTTTAGTATGAAAATACTGTCAACCATCCTATCATCTCTCAAATTATCTAAAATTTATTATCACTCCACCTTCCGAAACAAGTACAATTTTGAGCTCAAAAAGTGATTTTTAAAAAAGTTAACGCAAACTATATCTCAATTTTACACCATAATACCTATATTTTAATTTATATAAAAAAATTTCATATTTGTAAAGAGATGTGATAGAGAGTAAATTGTCACTACCTCGACTTTTAACAGTAACTATCAACACTTTGCACTGAATAAAATTATTAAAAAAATTTACTTGATTTGCTTTTAAAGTAAACAAACATAAAGTAAAAGCTTATCAAAATGGATCCTAAGATTTTTTTTTTTTAAACAGTACAAATATAAATATTATAGCAATACTTTGTAAATATTATGAAACAAATAGAAAAGAAAAAAAAAAGTTTTGATGGAAGGAGTCAATGAGAGTGAGTGAATGGAAAATTTTAAAAAGTTTTGGAAACCCTAATTTTATTATTATTAAAATGATACATACCCAACAACTAAAATTAAAAATTAAAAAAAAAAAAACCTAAAATTTAAAATTAAAAAAATATATATACCTAAAATTTAAAATATTTGTTGCTAAAAAGATTGTCGCTCATCCTATTATAATATTTGCATTACGGTGCCAACTTATTTGTTTATTATATCCTTAGCAGGCTTAATTTAACTCAAATCAAGTGGTCATTATTGTTTAATAATTAATAGCTTTGAATTAGGCTGCTGGTGGGTCAGTAAAGCCGTAAAGGAGTGGCTAACGGATTTATGGCCACGCGTATGATAGATATTTCTAGACCAACATTAGGTTTCTAAAATAAATAAATAGTAGAAATGCTAGTATAAGATGCACCACCTTATCTAAAATTGGATTCGGTGATTTTTATAGGGTCGGTTCCGGAACATATTTTTTAAAACTAACCATTGGATTATATAATTTTTTTATGTATGTTATATCTGCTAAAAATCACTATGATCCAACAGTCGGTGTTTGAAAAAACTGACTGTAAAAAATGGTGATATTTTAAAGGACAAAAAATGCACAATTTTTTTTACGGTGATATTTTTCAAAATCCGATCATTGGATCACTGTGATTTTTAACAGGCGTAACATATATAGATAAGAGAAGTATCCAATCCAACGATCAATTTTTCAAAGTTTATTTTGCACACAATTGACCTTACGAAAATCACCTAATGTAACTTTATATCAAATACACCTTATATTAGCATTTCCAAATAATATATATATATATATATATATACTCTTGCCTGATAAGCTCCTCACCCAAGAAATGAGATAAACAAAAATAGCATTATGAGCCGTAGACATTCCATTTAATGTGTTTTTTTTATAATTTAATCTTTTTGGCCAGCGAAAGTCATGCATATTTTTATGTTGTTTACAAAGTACATATGTGTATATTTTATAATTGAATATATCTTCAAAAAACACGTTTAGAATTATTGTGATATTCTAATATTCATAATTTAATATACATTTAAAAAATATTTTTACTATTTCATCCATCTATTTTAATCCGATGTGTGATTCATATTAATAAAAGCAATAATTTTAGTTTCTCTAGATTATAAAAATGATTGGTCCACATGAGATTAGTGGTCAAAGATAAGTAAAATAAGTTAATGAAGTAGCACTTTCCGGGGCCATGTTCGACTCTCACTAGCTACTAATATCCGAGACCACGTACTGCAAGACGCAAGTCTTGTTCGGAGTGCAAAATTTGGTTTACGCAAGCTGGTCTAGGATACCTGTATAGAAAAAAAAAAAACCTTGCACTCTCCTTAATTTTGTTTTTATTTTTACTTTTCTATTTTTTGAAATGAAAATAAAAAAACACACTCAACTTAGATCTTTAATTATATAATGAGCAGAGTCAAGATTGAGATTGTTTACAGTAATTTATGAACCTTTATTTATTGTAATGTAATGCTTGAATTTGGCCTTCCAACTACTCTACTTATAATGTAGAAGGGATGACTTGAATCCAATTCAACATGATAACAGTTATTCATCGCTCTATGCATACTTTATTAGACTTTGGTTTGGCTGCGGATCATGTATGGTGTGGAATTTTTTTATTTAATCTTTTGGCCAATGTAAATCAGGTGTTTTGAAAAATTTATTGTTGGATGGAATATTATTCCTATGTACTACAGGCATGCAAAAAATTACAGTGATCTGACGGTCGATTTATGGGATATATAGACTGTGAAAAATTTTAACAGTTTATATACAGTATACAAACTGTTAAAATTTTTCATAGTCTATATCTCATAAATAGACCGTCAGATCACTATGATTTTTGGCACGCCTGTAGTACATATGAATAATATTCAATCCAACAGTCTGTTTTTTAAAACACCTTATTTACATTGGCCATAAGACCAAATAAAAAAAAATCCGCCCCATCCATAAACCGTAGCCAAACCAAGCCCTCACTTTATTAATCGTTTTAAATAAGATCCACTATTATTGTAATTGTCATGATCCTCATCATTTCTAAAATCACCATAATTACAATTGCGGCAAACAAACGGCAAAAGGATTGAATCTTTCATCAATTTTACATTATTTTAAAACCATTTCTAAAAGGGATTTTCCATCACATGCAAATAAGATTTATAGTCGACTCATACATAGGAATCTTTGAATTTGATTAATGATAAATTCTGCATAAAGATGCAATAATGGATTAAATATTCTTCTTATAGTTGTCATACATGGCAAAAATTATACGGAAAAATTATCCAAAAGTCTCATTTTAAAGTCTTTTTTACCCAAATGTTCTATCAGTCCAAATTTAAGTTTTATCTTACCCAAAAGTCCAAAAAACTAATCTATGCATAAGTTTTTTTATAAAATGGTCAGTTTTTGCAAAATCATAAAACAAACTGATATATTTTTTATTAAAAATGATTTTTTGATAAAATAAAAAAATGACGAGATTTTTAGGTAAACAAAACTTATAAATAAGCCCTATGAATAAACACCCCAAATTATATTTGATCTACGAGTCGATTTTCACAAAATACTAATAGTAAAAAACTTTCGAATTATTTTACAGTTAGATTAATGTAATTTTTTATATGCATGGTGTTTCAAAATATTTACCCCATATTAATTAAAAATCTTATTAATTTAGGCAAAACTTTATAAAATACACCCACCCATATTGAAAAAAATAGATTTATTTATTTTATTTTGGTTAAAAGGCACTTTTTAAGGACCAGAAGAAACTAACTACACACGTACACTGTCTTATTACATCAACAGTATCTTTGTTTTCTTCTCCTCTTCAGATAAAAAGATCCATACACAAACACAAGCTATGGATTGCGAGCCCTTTCCAACTTCTCGAAATCTCAGCTCCACTCATCGGAATTTCGTCACATTCCGGCCGGTATTAGCTCATTTCCGGCGACACCATCAGATTCCGGCCATCTAAGTTGTACTTTTCCAACCAAAATCGCCTCGAAAACAAGGTCTCGCGTCAATATCTTTCGTTTATGTTTGAGTTTTTCTCCATACCCGCTGCTTGCTTGCCGAGAAAAGGAAAGAAAGAGAACTTTGGAGTTTTTTTTTTTTTAAGTTTCCTTCTTCTGTTTTGGTCTTTAAGGAAATGAAAAACTCAAATCAAGTAAGCCAAAATATTGTGTTACTGGAGATTTTGTTTTCTCTGGTCCCAAAAAATTATATATTCAAGGTTCAGAATTTGTTGTTTCTTTTTTTTTTTTCCTCCCTTTTCTCGGTGACCAAACGGGAGCATTACTTCAAAAACCTCTGTTTGGTTTCAGAGAAAAGAAGTTTCTGTTTGCTTTGGGGTTTGCAGTAGATAAAAATTCAACTCAAATCTGCCTAACCTAAGCGAAATAGTTGTATTAGGTTCACTAAGTGGAGATTATGTTTTATCAGGTCTCAAATAAAACAAAATAGCATTCTACAATTTTTTTACCTGTTTCTCAGCTTCCGAACAGATTAATACTAGAAGAGCCTGCAAATTCCGATGGGTGTAGACTCAGACGCTCAATTGAGTGGATGTTCTGTTTGTCAGGTCCCAAACAATGACAAATTCAGGACTCAAAACTTTTAATCTCTTTTTCTTTTTCTTACATTTTCTCAGCAAACAAACAAAGCTGCTTAAAAAGCCTGCAAATTCTGATGGGTTTATGGTTATAATATGTATATTGTACACAAAATTGTAGATGCAGTGTTGGAATTCCATTTCAGGAAGAATATTCTCCATAATGTCTTTCCAGACTCATTTGTGTTCCTCTTTTCTAATTTAAGGTCTTAAGATTCTCGTCTTTCTGAGTCAGATGACTCGGATAGCATCTTTATTCGGTTTTAAGTATCACCCAATTCTATATGCTTTAGCCCTGTGCTTGGTTCTATGGAAAAAAAAAAATGAGAGAAATGAAAAGAAATTTACTTGAGAAAAGGTTTCCTTTCTTGACAATTTTTAGGCATTTCATTTTCCTTTCACTCATTCTTCCCCAAGAATCAAACAGAGTGTAAGTGATTATAATTTACTTTCTATGTTATAGAATTTGAATCCACGGAGAGAAGGATTGTGCCTTATTGTGGTGGGAATTGAATTGCAGAGGTGATGGGGCATTTTTCCTCGGTGTTCCATGGCCTGGCGAGGTCGTTTTTGATCAAAAAGGGGAAGAATTCTGGGAATTGTGGCGGAAGAGAGGCTGCGGAAGAGATGGCGAAGGATGCAAAGAAAAATGACATGATATTGCGATCTTCTGGCATTGTTAATGTCGATGGTTCAAAAAATTTTGCCTCAGTTTTCTCAAAGAGAGGCCAGAAAGGAGTGAACCAGGATTGCTTCATTGTGTGGGAGGTATATATGCATAAAACACTGGCAATTCTATTATATTATGCTCTGTTTAATTGCTGAGAAATTGTAGGAAAAGAGGAGAAAACTACGAATCTTATATCAGCTACTCTTATTACCAATTTTTAAGAGATTCTAAGTTTCTCCTCCTAAATGAGGGAATAGATGAAAATGTGGGTTCCCTTTGTTTTGAATTGATAAATGTGGAATCTGTTTGTTTGGATGGCAGGAATTTGGATGCCAAGAGGACATGATCTTTTGTGGGGTTTTCGATGGGCATGGACCATGGGGTCATTTTGTGGCTAAAAGGGTCAGAGAATCGATGCCATCGTCTTTGCTCTGTAACTGGCAGGAGGCTCTTTCTCTAACATCACTTGATCAAGATTATGACTTGGAGTCAGATAAGAAGCTTCATCAGTTTAATATATGGAAGCATTCCTATTTAAAGACGTGTGATGCCATTGATCAGGAGCTCGAGCAACATCGCAAAATCGATTCATTCAACAGCGGAACAACCGCCGTGACAATTGTCAGACAGGTATTAGCAAGTTCCTAATTCTGATCATTTTGGAAGAGCTTGATATATTAGTGATGGTAATAGCAATTTTAGCTTCCTGTTGGCTGTTTGAATGCTCAAAGTTTATACTAAAACCTTAAACCCATCAAAATTTTCTGGCCTTTGCAGCAATGCTGTTTGGTTGCTAAGAAAATTTAAGAATGCTCTAAGTTGGTATAAATATTTTTTTTAGTAGTTATTAAGCTGTATATCCATAATTCTCCCACTCTTCATGAAAACAGATCAAATGAGGATAGAATAGGTCTCTTACATATAGATTGGCATTGGCTGACTATGTAAAACTCACTTCAAAATAGCCATTTTGAGATGAATTGCACATATCATTAAAGAGGAGCTTCCATTATGTAAATAACAGATCAAGAAATTGGAAATTTTGAATAAGAGGAAAGAGGAAGCAAGTGAAAGTTTTTCGGGTTGGGAGGGGCTCAAATGAGCTTTGAGATTCATCATTGTTGGTTTTGTTATCTCTTGCTCTTTTGTTATTCACAGTGTTGAAATCTCCCCTTTAAGTGAGGGATTTTTATGTGTTTTAAAGAGATCTAGATCCCAAGCTAGATTCGTAGTCTAATATTCTAATTCTGATAATTTGGAATATCTAATTAGTCAAATCTAGTCTCTCAATACAACTGCTGCCACCGATCTGGAAAAACTTCACCAGTTATATGTTTAATGCATTTGGTTGGAGTCATTTTGCGGCTAGGGCCATGTTAGAGAAAATGTACCTTAACTATTGATGACACTTCTTATCTTTTTTATTTCGTTGGGACCATTTTGCAGCTAGGGCCATGTTAGAGAAAATGAACCTTAACCATTTATGACTTACATCAGAGAATGACATATACTATACAAATATTTTAATCCAGGTTTTTCTTCCTGGAGGTGTTGGAAAAGGGAGGTTCACTTATTAGCTTGCTTAAAATGTGGAGAGACAGCAGATGGCATATTGGCCTAGTGGCATGTATCCCCTCTTTTAAGGGAGATGTTTCAAGTTCAAGCACATGAAAGAATGTCGATACTTTTCACCCCAAAAAAAGAAAGAAAAAAAAAGAATCAGTACCCATTTGTTAGAATTAAGGAGAGTTTGGGATAAAGGATAGGTTTCTATCATTTTTGCGTTTCTGGGCTTAGGGCTGTGGCTTAGCTGGTTGTTGTGATGGATTTTAACAAAGGGAATTTTTGGGTCAACGTGACACAAAAAGAATACAATTTATTTTTTCTTTACAAACTATCTCTGGATATTTACTTGAACTATGATCTTATGGTAGACCAGTCAGGATTAGCATAAATCTTATCCAAATTGTTGTTCTGTTAGGGTGAACTCATTGTTATTGCGAATGTTGGTGATTCCCGTGCTGTTTTGGCTACCACTTCTGATGATGGCAGCGTAGTACCTGTGCAGCTTACCATTGATTTCAAGCCCAATCTACCTCGTTAGTTCCTCTCTCTCTCTGTCTCTCTCTCTCTCCACCCTAAATAAAGTCTTTATGAATCCTTACACTTTATGTTAATCTTGTTTTCAGAGGAGGCTGAGAGGATAATTCAGTGCAATGGGCGGGTGTTCTGTTTAGAAGATGAGCCAGGGGTGCACCGGGTTTGGCTCCCAGACGAGGAATCACCAGGACTGGCAATGTCTAGAGCCTTTGGGGACTACTGTGTGAAGGATTTTGGACTTATTTCCGTGCCTGAAGTGATACAAAGGAATATAACCAGCCGCGACCAATTTGTCGTGCTAGCAACTGATGGGGTATTACTATGCATTATCCATTCTCCTCTTGGTAGTAGTAGTAGTGGTAGTTTCAATTTTTAACACAACCATAGCAAAACTAAAATTTACATTAAACTTGAATCTTTTATTTGCTTTTTTCCCCTTTAGGTATGGGATGTTATCTCCAACCAAGAAGCAGTGCAAATTGTATCTTCGACACCGGACAGGGCGAAGTCGGCTAAACGCCTTGTCGAGTGTGCTGCCCATGCGTGGAAGCGCAAGAGGCGGGGAATCGCAATGGACGATATTTCAGCTGTATGTCTGTTTTTTCACACTCCCCCTAATTCATCTCAGTTGTCTCAAAACTGTTCCAGCCCCAAAATAGCAATGTAAAAGGAGCTAGCTTTTTTCATATATTGCAATCTTGATTTTTAGTGTAGCTTATTAGAATTAATGTGTCCATTTTGTGTCGATATCATGTTCCTTTTTGCTGGTTAAGCTGTAAAATTATTAGTGCAATAATGAGCAAATTCGACAAAGAGAAATGTATAGAGAAAATTTGTTTTTGTTATGTTGAATAATGCTCGACTGAGGAACAACAATCAATTTTGATCGGGTTGCCATTAGGGCTCCTTGTCATATGTTCAAGGGGTGGCCATGGGCCCAAGTGACCCACCTGACCCTATCATCCCGGCCAAACCAATGGACATGCTTGTGCGTCAGGGCGTGTGATTTATCCTGTAGGGCTGAACTATGCTGAATTCTTCGGAGCCCAAATGATCCTTGGGCGGGCTTGACATCTTCAATTTTAGGCCTAGATCCGTCAACCTTATAATGTCTTAGGGTGCGTTTGGTACGCGGGTTAGGAATCTCAAGCTTGGGAATGTCTAATCGGGGGGTTTGGGTTTGTAAACTTTGTAATCCAAACCATTGTTTGGAATGTTGGGAATCTCAAGCCTGAGAATGCCTAACCTTTGTTTGTTTGGACCATCAAGTTTCACAATAAAATAATATAATTACTAAATTACCCTTCTTTAAACAAGAGAATCAAATGCACAAATATATATATATATATATACACAGAAGTGCTAATATAAGGTGTACCTGATGCTTCTTGCATCAGGTGCTCTCTTGTAGAGCCATTTGCAATGCAAATTTTAGAAAACTGACCGTTGGATTAGATATCCCAATCATGTATGTCATGCCTGCCAAAAATCACAGTGATCCAACGGTTGGTTTATGAGAAAACTGACTGTGAAAAACTGTGACTTTTTTGTTTTTTAAAATGTTATAATTTTTTCACAGTCAGTTTTCTCAAAATCCAACCGTTGGATCACTGTGATTTTTGGCAGGCATGACATACATGATTGAGGTATCTAATCCAAAGGTCAGTTTTCTAAAATTTGCACTGCAAGTGACTCTACAAGAGGGCACCTGATGCAAGAAGCATCAGGTGCACCTTATATTAGCACTTCTATGTATATATATATATATATTAACAGTGGTATTAACAGTGGCAGTGGGTGCGTCATAAAGATGAGTGCGTGGGTCAATAAAAGATCATAAATATCAGTGGGTATTATATATATATATACAAAACAGAATACAAAACAGAGGGCGATGCAGCAGCGGCTCCACGGCGACGAGCGACGCAGCGGCTCCACGACGACAAACATACCCACGGCGACACAGTGGTCTTCTTTTTCTTTTTCTTCTTCTTTGGTACGCAGTGGGTTTTTTTGGTCGTCGTCTTCTTCTTCTTCTTTTTCTTTTTTCCATGGCTGCTGTGTATGTGGGATAGACTTGGAAAAAATATTTGTTGCTTGTGATTTTGAAGGGTACGCTCATCAATATGAAAGATTATAATTTGCAAACCTGGCTTCGATTTTACAAACCCACGTTGAGAAGGCTCTGCAAACCCTTATTGACCGGCTTCCTCAGTCCAGCGACCAGGTCTCTGCAAACCCTAACCCACCGCCCCCAAACAATGGTTTGGGGTATCAAACCCCAAACCCACCAGCAAGACCGCCAACCAAACGCAACCTTAGAGTTTAGACTGCGGTTATTGTAACCCCAAGTGTCGCTTTTCAATGCCGATAATAACAATGACCAAATTTACTATTAAGGACATAGTAATTTTAAACAAAAATCAACTGGGTTCTAAGACAATTGATCTCTACACCCCACAGCAAAAAAAAAAAAAATCACTCTTTTTTTAAACCCTACTTTTTCGTCTTCTCATTTTCTTCCTTCTCCCACTCATCTTCCCTCTAACCCCTTCTCTTTCCCCATTTCCTTCAGTCATGTATAACCTAACATCGTTATGGTATTTGGATAAATATTTTGGGTGCTTAACATTGAAGGAGGTCAAAATGGAGCTCCAAGATGGATTGAGCAGTGGGAAGGTGCATGTTTGGAAGCTTTTTAGCATTTCTTTTACAAAATCACGGCGCTTTTGGTTGTTAGCAAAACCGAAACATATTGTCTCTATTCGGTCGGTGGGATGCAGCTTCGAACATTATCAAAATGTTCATCCATTACCAACCGAACAATGTCAAAAATAAAAAAAAATAAAAAAATAAAAAATATATAAAAAAGAAAGGAAAAATCCTTAAAAATTGGTAACTTTTTTTTGTACTATTCGGTTTTGCTAATGACTGAACGTGGCGCGATTGAAAAAAAAAAATGCAAAAAACTTCAAAAAAATGTACATTCTCACTACTGTCATTCTCTTAGACCTCAATTTTGACCTACAACATTTATAAACCATCCAAAGATTGCAAAAAAAAAAAAAAAAATAATTTTTTTATAACCAAAATTTTACCAAAAAAAATTTTAAAACCATCCAAAAATTTCAAAAAAAAAAAAAAACTCTCATTCTCTTAGACCTCAATTTTGACCTACAACATTTATAAACCATCCAAAGATTGCAAAAAAATATATATATATAGTCAAGTTATATAGAGAGTGAGAGTATAAGAAATATAGAGTGAGAGGAGAAGGATGAGGAGTATAGAAAGATGTAAACTCACCTATCAAAGTAGAAGCCGATTGTGTGCATTGCCGCCGGTAAGGTAAGAAACCGGCGATTGTGCACGTGGTGCCCTAGTTCTCCCTTTGCTCTTTATCTCTATTGAGTTTGGGGTCTTTGGGGCTGGGGTGTAGAAATAATTCTTATTCCAATTAAAATAGGGTTAGGGGTATTTTAGGTAGTTGGTGGGCTTTAGTTAGTAAATAGTGGAGTTTAGTTAGTAATGGAGTTTGGAAAGTAACGATTGGCATTGCAATATCCGCTCCCAATGCTTTATCAACCAAAATTTCAATATGGTCAAGCTGGGCTTCAATTATTAGGCTTTAGTTCCGGCCTTGGGTTTGCTAATTGAGGCCCAATATCAAGCCATGCCAAGTTCAGGCTAGTATGTTGAGAAATTGTGCCAAATGTTGGCCCGGCCCGAAGTGAAGCCAGCCCTATTGCATCAATGTTGATTTGAGTGAACCAGTTACGAAAATCCAGAAACTCCAAAGGCCCAATTGAGAAACGGATCAAGTAAAAGGAATTAAACAAAATAGAAACAAACAAACAAACAAGAAAAAAAGGACAGCTAGGTGATAGAATATTTTTGTTATAAGCACGAGATTATATCCTATCCCTATGTGAGAAAAGCGGTCATAAATCATAATCAAGGACGAAGGCAGCATATAATGAGGGGGACAGCTGCCTCCCCTGCAATTTTTTTATTCTTAATTTCATAACATATGATTTTTTTATTTTTTTATTTTTTTAATTTTGAATGTGCCTCCCTTGAATTTTTTTATCTCCTTTACTTTGCTTTCCTACCTCTTTTTATAAAGACAGTAAGGAATATATTTTCTAACAAAATGGAAGATCAATTGATGAATGATAGCTTAGTTGTATTTATTGATTGAATGATATCTGATAACTTTCAAAATATAAGGCCTTGTTTGGGACGGTGGTATTGAATTGAAATATAGTTTATCAAATATAATAGATTATAGATTTTGCAATTTTTTCTACCTAAAACCAACACTATAAATAAATTTTTTTAACAAAAAGCATTTTTTCGATTTTTTGAATTGGGATAAGGTATTAACAATCAACTAAAATTCGCCTCCCCTAAATTAAATTTCTGACTTCATTCCTGATCGCAATATTATTTTCCGAAAGAAAATTAAAAATAAAAAACAATATCCCAGAGCAAGCAGTACAGAGAAGCATATATATGATGGGTTCATCAAGTATAAATGTAAGTCAGTCCTTTCTTGCACCATATTTATTGTATTAATTCTCTAGTCAGTTTCAAGCTAGTGTCCAACTAATGTACCTAATTTGTATAAAACTCAAGCTCTCATAGTACATGGCTAGATCAATATAAATAAATAACACATACATACAGAGAGAGAGAGAGAGAGAGAGAGAGAGAGAGAGAGAGAGAGAGAGATGCATATATGAAAAAGAAGAGACTTAAATTTAGGAAAGAGACATAAGAGTGAGAGTAGTCCAACATCTGAATAGTGGTGAAAAGGAGAATAGCGGGCTTGGTCATACAGAGGAAGGGGGACCATCACCTAAACGTCTTCCAGATGTGCACCGGAACTTTCATTGCATTGAAAAGAATCAAGAGGGAAGCTTGTCATCTTTCCTCATTCCACTGAAAAGAATCTCTAGGAAAATTGATGATCTTTCCCTTTTTAGTATCCGTACCATTTTTCTTGTAACAATTCCACTAGCCCTTTAAAGTTTATGACACTTTAATAATTCCTTGGGACTTGCCTAGTTGGTGAGGAATTGTAGGAAAATATGATAGGATTAAGCTAGATCACGGGTTCAATTTCCATTCATTACAACAATAACAACAAAAAAAAAAAAAAAAAAAAAAATTTGATGACACTTTACTCTTGGAAAAATTACACTTGAATCAGCTGGTGGTGTAATTCTCTCATTCAAATTTTGAGTGAGACTTATACTTAGGCTTAAAAGGTTTTGGGGTTAATATTAGTATCAAACATAGCCAATGGTTTTGTATACTGGTCTCGAAGTTTGAATGCCATTGATCTCTCCTCTTCTTATAAGGAAGAGATATTTGGTGTTCAAACTTGAACTGGGGAGATTACATGACGCCGGTTTCGGGTTTAAAAGGTTTTATATCACAAAAACATATATTTATGAATGTTTGACTAACTTTCAGCCACTTTGTGTACTAGTTAACTATGATTTTGTATATTTTAGTATATCTAAAAATGTAATCCAGTATCTTCTCATTGGTCATCTTCAACTAGCAATCTCAAACTGCCACATCACCTAATTCATGATCCAATAGCTCAAAAATGAGAAGCAAGCAATCCTTGGCTGGTTGGACCTATAAAATGACGTCGTTTGGGCAACAAGAAAGTTAATTGTGTTATATTTTTTGACAAATTATCTTCCCATGTAGCATTTTGCATCTCTAGTAAGTTTGTGCAAATTTGTAAGTTTGTGATAGTACCTATATTAGAGGTCCAGCAACCCCATGTTTTGGATTTTTTATCTTGCTAGACAACTGTTTGTTCTGGCTTCCTCGACCTCTACCTTAGCTGCTGCTGCTGCTTCTTCTTTTCTTGCTTTCTGTTCCTTAATGTTTTTTGTTGCTATACTGCCGTTCTAAAAAAGTATTGAATTAATTGACACATGCACACAAATATAACACCATTGAAGTTGCTTTTTTTATTTTTGAAGAAAAACAGTTTGATTTTTTTATTTGGTAAGAAGTTGAAGTTGGTTAATTTGAAAAAGTTAATAGGCCACTAGCAGGCGAGTGGAGATCTTTTGTCCCGTTTGTATGTACCACTTTCCTGTCTGCTCTCACTAAAGTCTACATTGAAAATTTAAATATGAATATTTATTAAAAGCTGAGGTTTTCAAGTTAGACTTTTGTGAGAGGAGACAGAAAAATGGTACATAAAAGTGGGACAGAAGATCTCCACTCCCAGCAGGTTTTAACAGTTTTAATAAAAAATTCAACTCCGTTAATATCTTTTTAGCCCCAACAATGTCTTTTTACATTTTACAACTTATTTTTTTATTTTGAAACCATTGAATAATGAATTGAATGATGTGTGGCTTGAGATTGCTAACTATAGCCAAAGAAAAAGCTAGCCAAGAAGAGTATCCATGCCCAAAAATAAGTCCATGTAAAATAAGTGTTTTGACTTTACTCTTCCATACCTAAAGAGCATGTTGGCAATTTACATTCCAAAAGAATGAAAGGGTAAAGAAAATTGATTAACCCGGCCAGCAGCATTAATTAATGCTCCCCATACTTGGTAAGCAAAGGGAAGCCTGCATACATTCCCAAGAGCAAATTAATTATGATTATTGGATCATATATATATAGAAACGATCCTGTCAGGATGTCCTTACACTCGTTATCATAAGGACGTCAATTCTGGAAGCCATAGGAATGATATTATGAAAAATCGATCGTTGGATTAGATAATATTCTTATGAATGTCATGTCTGCCAAAAATCACAGTAATCCGATAATCGATTTTCAAAATACAGTACTTAAAACGCTTTGACAGTCTTTACCGTTGGATGTTGTCGAAGTTGTTTAAATGACTGTATTTTAAAAACCAACCGTTGGATCGCTGTGATTTTTGGCAGACATGACATACATATAAACATTATCTAATCCAACGGTCGATTTTTCAAAAATACCTCTCTCAGTGAATACGTCCTTACTATAACGATAAGAGCGTAAGGACGTCCTTACAGGATCAGAATCGTATATATATATATATGAATGAGCATATATTCCTATGCAAAGTGAAGTCCACGTGTTTTGTAATGGCCATAAACAGGCCATCTATTTATGATCGTTGGATTACATGAGCATTTATCCCCCATGCAGAGTATATATGTTCACGTGGTTACTGTACTTAGGCCCCTTTGTTATAAAAAAAAAAAAAAAAGTATGTTCACATACTTTGTAATGGCCATAAACACATCACTTTGATGCAATTTGAATTGGATGCATCTTATAATAAAATATATACAGGGATTCTAATAATTATTTAGGTGCATTTTACGCAATTTTATATAAGGTGATTTTTATAGGGTCAAATGTATATCATATTTTAAAAAACTGAATGTTGGATTAGATGAACTGTTTATGAATTTCATGTTTGTCAAAAATCATAGTGATTCAATTGTCAGTTTCTGAAAAAACTAACTGGAAAAAATTTAGTTACATTTTAAAGAATAAAAAAGTCATAATTCGATCTTCACCGTGAAATTTTTGAAAAACTGATAGTTGGATCACTGTGATCTTTGAAGAACATGAAATTCATAAGCAGTTCATATAATTTAACGGACAGTTTTTCAAAATATGAACTGTATTTGACTATAGAGGTCACTTTATTCAAAATATAGTTCATTTTCATTGTAACAGTATTTACCGTTGGATGTTGTAACAATTGTTTAACCGTTTGTATTTTAAAAACTGACGGTTGGATCACTGTGATTTTTGGCAGACACGATATAAATAAGAAGATTATCCAATCCAACGGTCAGTTTTTCAAAATACCCATTCTAATGGTGAATGGACCTTACCGTAAGTTAAGGACCGGTCCTTAATGGATCGTTTCTGTATATATATATATATATATATATCAATCCTATTATATAAGATGCACTTTACGCAATTTTGTATAAAGTGACATGTGTTGAGCTTCGTTGCAAGATAAAGTTTGAAAAACCGATCGTTAGATTTAATGAATTGTTAATGAATTTTATGTTAATTATCCAAAAAAAAATAAAAAAATTTAAGTTCGTAAAAAAAATTTGTATAAGGTGCACCTTATAACAACATTGCCTAATATATATATATATATATATATATATATATATATATATATATATATATATATATATATATATATATAGAGAGAGAGAGAGAGAGAGAGAGAGAGAGAGAGAGAGAGTAATGATCTTATCAGCATTTGCTGACTTTATGAAAGTCAGAAAAACACTGCTATGATTGTTAGATCTCTCCACAGCATTTGCTAACTTTATAAAATTCAGCAAACATTGATATGACAATTAGATCTCTCCTTACTAATTGGATCATTTCTGTGAGTGTGTGTGTGTATATATATGTATATAAAACGTTCCAATCTAATTAGTATATGCTTACATAAGTTATGTAAGCATAAAGCCGATACATGTTACGAAAAATTAATCGCTGAATTAAATATTTTTTTTAAAAATGTGAGTACCAAAAATCGAATGAGGATCCTTTATTTGGATTTGTTTGGTGTTTGGATAATGTGTCATGATCTAGATCATCTGCAAATCATTCAAGTAAAAAGCACAACATTTAGATCATGATAGATGACTCAAATATTTCTAATTCCAAGCATACCCAAAAATCAATGTGATTAAATGGATTGGTTGGCCATTTTAACTTTATATGTTCTCTTTGTTTTAAAAAAACATAAAAAACTTTAATTTCTCTTTTGTCATTATCGCGCTCGACGTGCGCACCGAACGATACTTTTCTATGAGGAAGAGAGAGTTAAGATACAGGCCATGCTAAGCGCGTGAGAGAGTGAAGTTTATCGCCAAGGAGACAGGTGGCATCTAGGCTGTACCGAAGCACGTGGGCCCACTGGATGTGACAGGTCACCATTCAATGTGTTTAGCTTGCACTTTCAAAAAGTTCAAAATGTCATAAATGCGTGAGATGGGCACAGAAAACTTCTCGTCCAAAAGAGACAGAGACGTAACGGTCCTGACAAGGCGACCACAGACTACATTCGCTGAGGATATCCGCTGCTGCTCAGACCACCCAAGGATATGTGGTCTCAGAAGAAAGTTGGTGCATAATACTTTTACTTAATTTTGGTAGGAAAATACATTCATGTGAATATACTTGATTTTGGCCTGTTAAACAGATGTTTTATTGGCTCACGGAAGGGTACAATTTATTGCAAATTGATAATACTAGAGATCAATGTGTCACAATTAATAATTCATGAGTGCAAAATGTCTTTCGCTGATAATATAAAGGTCAAATCCGTAATTTTTTCTTTTCTTTTTCAAAAGAAAAAGTTTGATTAAAAAGGAAAATTTTAGATTGAGCCCATCTGAAAATAAATAAATAAATTAATGCATATTTGATTAATTTTGCCTAAAATTACATTTAGAGCTTAAAATGTTATTTAGGATCCATTTGTGTTTGTTTTTTCCAACATTACTTTTGAAAAACTATCTAATAACATATCTTTTTAGAGTTTATGCTCAAATTATGTCTTCACATATTAAAATTTGAGTAATGCTATATATCCCAAAAAATTATCCCAAAAAACCATCTCAAATCAATCATATCCTTCAATTATTATTAATTAGTTCTCCAAAAGTGATTTTAGGTAAAACTAATTCAAGCAATGGCTTAAGAGCCCATTTGCATTAGCTTTTAGTAAAATCACTTTTGAAGCTCAAAATTTCACTTGATATAAGAGATGGAGTAATAATTATTTTTAGAAATTTGAGAAGTGATATGATGGTCGATAAGATTTTCATACTAGAAGCAATGTTATTAAACCCGAACCGGACCGTCCGGTTCAACCAGTTGAACCGGGAACCGGTCCCCTCTCCGGTTGGTTTAACTCACAAAAACCCATTTAAGTCAAATACCGGTCAATCCGTGTTTTTTTTTTTTTTTTTTTTGAGGTGCTAAAATGAATAAAATAGTCCCAATTTTTTTAAAAAATTTCTTAAAGCCAAGAAGGCTAAAAGGGCAAATTAGTCTAAAAAAATTTCAAATAGCAAAAAGAAACCCAAGCACCTAATTTAATAATACAATATTCTTATCTTGCATTTTAAAAAATATATATAATAAAGATTGATCAATAGTAATTATCAATTTTAAATTTTGATGACTGCACATAAATTCAAATATATGAATTGATTGTACAAACATTTAAAAAAGATTATATTTTGAATCATTTACAGCTTTTATTCTAATAAATAAATAAATAATATATTTATGACGTCACGGTTCAACCCGGTTGAACTGGTTGACTCTTAACCCGGTAACTTTTCCGGTTCGATGGACGGTCCGGATTTTAAAACAATGACTAGAAGTTATTGTGGCAAAAGGTATGGAGCCTCAACTTTTGCTACAATAATTCTTAGGATGAAAATATTGATATGTAAAAATATGATTTGAATATAGCTCTAAAAAAAATATGTAAAGAAGTAGTTCTCTAAATGTGATTTTATAAAAAGCTAACACAAATGGATCCTAAATCTAGCTACTATATGACAGCAATTAAGCTCATTCCACGTACTATTATTTCTTTCATTTTTCAAGACATGCACTGCTTCGATATATTTATCATATTTGAAACTATTTGAACTGATTATATCAATATAAACTCAAACTAAAATAAGTTAAGATGGGAAAATTATCTTTTTTTTTTTTTTAAGTTTAGAGCTTTATACCATGAGGGTCAATGTTCTACTATGAAGTCTTTGATATTTTTAATTTTTTTTTTGTCTATTTGTTATATTAGAGCATCTCCAATGAGAAGCTCTCATTTGGGCCTCATTTCCATATTTGAAAGTGTTACAGTGCCAAAATAGAAGCTTTTTCCATATTTGTCTCTATCGCGCCCAAATGAAGAGCTCTCATATTTGAGATCATTATATATATTCCAATATGTTTTAAATTGAAGGAAAGGAGATAGCCATCGCCAAATTTGACAACCACGAATGGCACCACATTGATGTATCTTTTTTTTACAATGATTTTCAAATTTGACAATGACACACCTAAAGAGCCAGATGAAAATGCTTTTAAAAAGACTGTTAGATTTAATGGTAAAAATACCATGAAAAAAGAAAAGAAAATAATATGGTAAAATAAATTTTGTGGGTGTATTGACAAAGACCATCATCCTTACTATGCTCTTCCCACCACCTGATTGTTTATAACATCCAACAAATTATATATATATTGCCTCCCAGTAACGCCTCCCCCGGTTACATATAAACTATAAAAGTACAAAGTGAGGTGTTCCTTCATCCCTTCTTTAATTAGTCTTCATTTTATTATTTATTTAATTTTACTTATTTATTTTATAATCTTATTCTCCACGTGCTTACAGTTTCTGTAATTAAAATAATTAACCATGTCTGCGAATTAAGGAAAAAACATCATTTTCGACTCGTAATTAGAATTGAAACCTCTTTCATCTCTCGAGGCCTAAACATATACTATCCATCATGTGTTACCAAGCTTATCGGTGTTTGTAGTGTGTATATATATATAGAAGTTCTAATATCAGGTGACATCAGGTGCCCTTTTGTAGAGCCGCTTGCATTAAAATTTTTGAAAAACTGACTGTTAGATTAGATACTCCTATAATATATGTCATGTCTGCCAAAATCACACTAATCGAATGGTTGGTTTTTGAAAAATATAACTTTGAAAAACTGTAATTTTTTTGTTCTTAAAAATATTATCATTTTTTAGCAGTCAGTTTTCTCATAAACCAATCGTTGGATTATTGTAATTTTTTGCAGACATGACATACGTTATAGGGGTATCTAATCTAACGATCAGTTTTCCAAAATTTGCACTGCAAGAAGTTCCACAAGAGCTGCATCAGGTGCACCTAACCATAGCACCTTTGTGTGTGTATATATATATATATATATATATATATTTATTAAATTAGACTTTTTAAATTATGTGTGACTCAATTAATTTGATCGAATGTAGGCAATTATTCAATAATAGATATCCTACCCTAATAATTAAACTAACTTATTATTTTATACAAAAAAAATGTACTCTGATAGCTGGCCGGTATACCGCCTCTCTTATATATGAATGTAAAACCCATTCCATATGATGTAAGACCAACACCCATATAGGAGAAGCAGTATTGCTGTTAACAATACGAATAGAATGATTAGTGGAACATATCAAATTAATGAGAACTTAAAGCATTCAATCATCAACACATTGTTTTGAAATTTCAACTTGAAAACATTAAAAAATGAGTTTTTTTTTTTTTCTTCTTCATTAAATTAGAACTTAGTAAGCCAAACTGGAGTTGTCTCTCTCATGCAGGTGAGGAACATGCCACTAGATCGATCAACAAGACATCAAGCTAGTTGCACTTGATTAAACTAGGTGTTTATAATAAAATTTTGTATACAAGACTGCTAAAATTAGTAGATAAATCTACCCACTTTATTTATTTACTGATGTGACAATAATAAATCAGTTATTAATGAAAAAGATGATTTTATATAAATGAAATGAATAATACATCAACCCAGCAAATCAAGGATGAATTCAATGAAAATTTTAAATAGATTTAAAAGCACTCTTTTGTTTTTGGGATCTGTAAAATTTTATGGAAAAATTTTATAGTTTCATTCCTTCAACTTGCATCCATTTACACATTGTACCCCTGCTTACTTTCAGAGACATTACCTCGATAGTTTTGATTAATTACTAATATTCTTCACCTTTCAGTTAGTGAAAAAAATACTCTTCCGGATTATTTTTATTTTTGGGATATCTTGGGAGCACACTCTATCTTCCCATAAACTTTTATATTTTTCTAATTTATACATTATTTTTGATAAATTTATTTTTCCACGTGAGAAAAAAATCTTAATAAGTAATCTACAGAGAGAAAAACTACAAAATTTTATAAGAAATTATTTCATATTGCCAGCATCTTATGAAAAAAATTACAGCTAGTAACAACTAGTTTAGCATTTGTAAATATTGAATGTTAAATTCGTTGATTAAAAGAAAGGTGTAAAGTGTCATAAATAAAATCTATTGTAATTATTGTATTCGGGAAAAAAAAAAAAAATCTATAGATAGAACTGTGATGTATAAAATTTGTGTAAATTGAAGTGGTGAAGCTATAAATTCCCTAATTTTCTACTTAATGGTAAGAATATATTTTGATATTTACCGGAAGAGTGCCTCAAACAAGACAGTCTTATCTTCAATCACTAATAGTGATAGTGGAATTTAATATAATAATGGAACTCACATTAATTAACGCTAGATATGATGACTGTCCTTAAAAAAAAAAAACATAAAATAACGACAAGCATGACAATCTTTAGGGTCCGTTTGGATAAACTTCTACTTCCTTGTGTTTTTACTTTTAAAAGTAAAAAGAAGAAAATTTTGAGTGCAAAAAATTTGATAGTTACTTTAAAAAGTTGAGTTATGAATAAATTCTTACTTCCTCAACTTTTAAAAGTAACTAATAAAATTTTGCACTATAGAAAATAAAAAAAAAAATTTCATTTTTTTTACTTTTAAAAGTAGAAAAATAGAGAGTAGAAGCTTATCCAAACGAAGTCCTCAATTATTTGTTTGAAATTTTCTGATATAAAGGGAGCTTAGCATTATAGCATGAGGGCACCCTCAGCGTAACTTTCTTTAAATGCTACTTTCGGACCAGCAGTATGGCATACTTTCCACCACGTGAGACCAGGAGAACTGGAGAGGAAAGTGACGTGTGATACACCGCATACATCGCGCGTGGCCATAACATTCACTTAGAACCCACGTCACAATATATCGCGAGTATAATAACGAAAGCAAAATATTATATCACGAAAAAGTAGTCCGTGAGTTAGTGCGGGTGAAAGCGACAGTATCATTGAATGGACGTTACTAACGAATATTCACTAGATTTGATTACTGGTTTCGAATCCGCAAAGACCACTCCAACACTTTTTCTAGCATCTCACGCAATGATATAACCAAAATGCACCCACTTATCACTGTGGCCTTATATGATAAGCATATGGACTTATCACTGATAGGTCAGTAGACAAAGTTAAGACTCCTGCAGAATGCATCGAAGATAGCGTCTTTCTCTCTCTCCTCTTTATCTTTTCTCTCTCATCCGCAGCCTTTCTTATCAAGCTTTCTCGTTCGCGAGACCACAAACCCTAGAATCTTCGAAGTTCGTGCTTGTTTCGGTCCACAAAACCCTACAAATTTCGAGTTCTGGTAGTTTTCTCGGAACAGTTTTTGGTTCAGATTTGAACCTGAACTTCCTTAAATCTGTTCTGATTTATCTCTGTAATTTGTTTGTTTTCAGCTTGTTTTTCCTGTTGAATTTTTCATTTTCCAGGAAAATTCGACTCGCTTTTGTACTTTTGTTTCCGGATTTGGAATTTGAGGAGAAGAAATGTCGTCTTTGAGCAGAGAATTGGTGTTTCTTATACTTCAGTTTCTTGAAGAAGAGAAATTTAAGGAGTCTGTGCATAAGTAAGCCCATCTCTCTCTCCTATCTCTCTCTAGACGTATATGTTGCATGTTTCTCTCTGTTTTGTTGCGGATAAAAAGGAGGAGAGGAAAGAAAATTTTGAAGCCGATGTTCTATGTTGGTTTGCTTTTTGTAAAATTAGATTATATATATGTACAGTTTATAATATATAGAGACACACACACACACATATGCATGTACAAATATATAGATATATGTGTATAATTTAAAATATGTTTATAATTTATAGTATTGTGTGTGTAATTTTCGTTTTATGATTTATACTTTATAAATTAATTGATATGTCTAAATATGTTTGCTCTGTTTAGTTGTATGAGTATGAGTTGAGTCTCCGTTTTTTTCCCTCGGTTCTTAATAATGAAAAGCTAAGGATTCAGATTTTTTTTTTTTCCAAAAAATTTCTTATTATCTTTTGTTTGGTTGCAGAGAAAATGAAGTAAAATAAAAAGAAAATGGAGGAAAATAAAAAGAAAATGAAATTTATAATATAATGTTTTATGTTATAAATATGAATGTATATTTGGCTTTAAATAATGAACTAATTGGGTTATTTGATTGGATTTTTTTGTAATATAAAAGAATTATTGTGTTTTGTAGGCTGGAGAAAGAATCAGCATTTTTCTTTAACATGAAGTATTTTGAGGAGAAAGTTCATGCTGGGGATTGGGAAGAAGTTGAGAAGTACTTATCTGGATTCACTAAAGTTGATGATAACAGATACTCCATGAAGATATTTTTTGAAATCCGTAAGCAGAAGTATCTAGAAGCACTTGATCGGTATGTTTGAATTTTTATTTTGTTAGTATGATTCTAGACCGATTCAAATTTGTCTCAGAAGAGTTTAATTTTTACTGTGTATTTGGGTGTTTGTTTGACATTTAAGGCAAGACAAGGCAAAGGCGGTTGAGATATTGGTGGGTGATTTGAAAGTGTTTTCGACATTCAATGAAGAATTGTACAAAGAAATCACTCAGCTTTTAACTCTTAGCAATTTCAGGTAATTTTTTTTTTTTGGTTGCATATAAAGCATATTTGTGCATTAGCAAAGTAGAAAAGTAATAAATATGTCCTTTAATGCTCTGTTTTTTGTTGAGAAAATATGGGAAAGGAAAAGAATTACGGAATTTTGTAATATAAAATTTTGTCATTGGGAGAGATTCACTTCTCTTAAAAACCAAGAATTTTGTAATAAAAATCTCCGCTCAAAACTGAGCATAATTGAACTATTTGATGTAGTTGAGGAGGGAGAGATTCACTTCTCTTAAAAACCAAGACCATGTAAAAAAAAACATAAGGTTTTCATCAACCAAATGGAGCATTAAGTTCTGGGAACTTCGTGTAGTTTAAAGTTTTTCCAGATATAGACATATTTCTGAATTATCTTTTTTTTTTTTTTTTGTTCGAAATATTGGTTTCATGAAACTCGAGAACTATTTAGGTTTGTTTAAAATAATTTATATCCATTTCTTTCCTTTTCCTTTTTTGTCCTTTTTTTTTTTGGATACCAGGGAAAATGAGCAACTGTCCAAGTATGGTGATACCAAAACTGCTCGAAGCATAATGTTGATAGAGCTTAAAAAACTAATAGAAGCAAATCCTCTTTTTCGTGACAAGCTTGTTTTTCCCACTCTAAAGTCATCAAGATTGCGGACTCTAATCAATCAAAGGTAAATTTGTCATAGTGATGGGTGCATAAGCAAACTCTGTTTTTCAGTTGAATTTCTTTAGTTTTGCCATAAATCCATGCTTTTGCATTGTATGTCTACTCTATGTTGCTATTATATTTTTAAAAAACCCTATTAATCATTATTTTCAGTTTATGTCATATCTGTGGTAATACTTCCAAAAGATGCCCCATAGTCATTATTTCAGTTCAAATGCTTTCTTAATTTATTAGGTGGATATTGCATCTCCTGTTTGTATCTATTGAATGGCATACAAATGCATTACTAAAGAAGTTGATATCTTGATGTTTGTACGTATCATGCCTTGTGGCTTTTTGACAAGGAAATTATTTCCATAGGAAAAAATGGAGCCTTATTCCTTATTCTATATGTATATATCTATCTATCTTTCTATCTATCTATCTATCTATCTATCTATATATTAAGTTCTATGATTGTGGATGATTACTGTTGGTCATTTATAATGATTTATGTTAATTTTCTTTCTAACACATATCCATGGTCTATGCAGTTTGAACTGGCAGCACCAGCTATGCAAGAACCCAAGACCAAACCCCGATATTAAGACCTTATTCACAGACCACACATGTACACCCCCAAATGGTCCTCTCGCACCTACACCTGTTACTCTTCCAGTTGCTGCAGTAGCAAAGCCTGCTGCTTATACATCACTTGGAGCGCATGGTGTATGATATTATACCTTTCAAAAACTCTGATTGTATTTTTTTTTCCAGTTCAAGTATCTACACTTTTAGAATGTTAACTAATGGATCTCTTGTTTTCATTTATTGTGTATAGCCCTTTCCACCCAATGCAGCAACTGCTAATGCTAGTGCTTTAGCAGGTTGGATGGCAAATGCTGCTGCTGCTTCTTCATCTGTTCAAGCAGCTGTTGTTACTGCATCATCCATACCTGTTCCACAAAATCAAGGTTTGAATTTTGCTTCAATTGAAGTTGTCATTAAAGAATTACATTTTGCTTTGAAAGTCAGAGTCATAGTTCAAGAAATGGCCAACTTCTGTGAAATTCTGCTTATGACAAAATCTTATTAGTGACTTAAAATGGTTAAACCATGCATTTGTATGATTGTATCTTCTTCTCTTTTTTTTTCTTTTTTTTT
>JAESVK010000708.1:353760-405021 GCA_017140935.1 Hamamelis virginiana | reverse complement strand
TTTATTTTTGGAGGGTTGGGCTGGGGGGGAGTGGTGGGAGTACAAATTTCTTCATCTTAAGTGTCTGTTGGTTTTCAATCCTGGATACAAGTTTATACACTTCGCAGAAGGGAAGTTTTGAGAAGCTTATAATATTCATTCTTTTTTATTTTATTTTATTTTGAACCTCTATAGAATATTACATGCTCTACTGGCAGTTTTTTGGTTTGATATTTCACTCTACAGCAAGAAATGGCAATAATGTTGACTTTGTTGCTTCACCTACTGGATCTAATCTTGATATGTTATGAATAATGAGTTCGTTTGACTTCTACTTGTTCAAGTATTATTCAGTGAGTATGCACTGACATACCACTGACTTGTTGGTTGTATGGAATGGGGTGGGTTCTCAAGAACTTCTGTTTAAAGGAGTCTGGAGTTTGAAACTCTTTAAAGCATTAATGCCACTGAATGGGGTGGTGTCCACTCAGCTCATAGGGGGTTTGGCTATAGGTTAAGGATTTTTATATCATTTGGCAGAAAAGTGAAAAAAAAAAAAATAAAAAAAAAATGAAAGTTTGTGCTGACGTGATCTATCTTTCTTTTGAGCAGTTTCGATCTTGAAACACCCAAGAACGCCTCCAACTACTCCAGGTATGATTGATTATCAAAGTCCCGATCATGAACAATTAATGAAACGTCTGCGGCCGGCACAATCCATTGAGGAGGTAATCTTGAAGAGTTACTATTTCATATATGCAGTTCTGGGATTTTCATCATGCCTTTTGTTGTTTTGCTATTTAATTATTTAAAGAGATTGGTCTTACTGTTGTGATTCACGACTATTGTTGGTACACTTTTCTACTTTAAAATTCAGGTTACCTATCCGACTCCTCGTCAACAAGCTTCTTGGTCAATGGAAGACCTACCAAGAACTGTAGCATTGACACTGCATCAAGGATCGGCGGTCACAAGCATGGATTTTCATCCTTCTCACCATACATTGCTTCTTGGTATGAAAAGTCTGTGACCCTTTTGTTTTTCTGTAACTATTAATCTTTTTGTTTTTCTGTAACTGTATTGCTATTATAGCCAAGCTCCTACCAATGTTCATATATATATATATATATATATATATATATATATATATATATATATATATATATATATATATGTATGTATGTATGTATTTTCATTTTTTAACTAAGAGTTTCTTTTGAGCAGTTGGTTGTGGTAATGGTGAAATTACGCTTTGGGAAATTAGGTTGCGAGAGAAATTGGTTTCAAAGCCATTCAAGATATGGGATATGGCAGCTTGTTCAATGGCATTTCAGGTTTGTATGCTATTTTTTTATTATTAATATTTTTAATCTTCTATAATTTCTGTTCTTTGGGAAATAGATTTGCGATTTATTTTCTCTGTTTGCCATGATGTTATATTTTTTGTAATTTAGAAGAATTTTATCTGAATACGTGTCTAACTTCATATGTACTGCTTCCTGGTTTTGAAGATGATCATAAATTTATAATATAATAAAGAAAATTAACTTGATGTGGCCCAGTAATCTTTTTTTTTTTTTTTTTTTAAAAAAAAGAATTGATGAGATTATAATTGAAGGTCAAGAAAATAAGTCGCTAATGTATGCTGATGTTGTGGTGATTTGTTGGGTTTTGTTCGATACCTTTTATTATGGTACTCGAGAATTTGAAGAAAATACATGTTAGAGTTTTATAATTGCGAGTTTCTTACAGGCTGCTATTGTAAAAGATACGCCAATGTCTGTCAGCCGTGTGACATGGAGTCCTGATGGAAATTTTATAGGTATGTGCACTTGAGTGGATGACTAGCATTTAAATGATTCCTGTGAGTAGTCCTTATTGTTTGTCTTGCTGCAGGGGCTGCATTTACCAAACATTTAATTCATTTGTATGCTTATCCTGGAACAAATGATCTTCGCCAACAATTAGAGGTGAGTTGAGATTTTTTTGCCTGTCCAACATTGCAGAATTTTTCACTGCAACTTAATTTGCATCATTTTGTCTTCACCTTACAGATTGATGCCCATGTTGGTGCTGTTAATGACTTAGCCTTTGCTCATCCAAACAAACAACTATGTGTAGTAACCTGTGGAGATGATAAGCTGATAAAGGTGAGTGATAGAAATTTTCATGTATTTTTCATGAAATAAAGGTTAGATTTTAGATTTTATTTTCATGTTTTCTAAATAAAATAAATCAAACAGGTGTGGGATTTAACGGGAAGAAAACTATTTAACTTTGAAGGTCATGAGGCACCCGTATATTCTATATGTCCTCATCACAAGGAGAACATTCAGGTAATTCAGTTAAATTATAAAAGCTTTGTTTGTTGTTAACCTGCATATTTACTATTTGTTTAGAAAGCTAGTTCTAATTAAGTAGAATAAACATCGTATGAGTTATAAAGTTATTTTCAACAGTATATAAACTAAAGTTTAATTCGTACAATAGGTAATAGTACTCCTTCCTTCTCATTTTTCTTTTTTATGTTTCTATCTGTTCTGATTCCATAGCTTTGGAGGAATATCTATTGGAATTTGGAAGTTTCCTCTTTTCCCACTTAATTTTGGAATGCTTAAGGCACATCAAAAAGATTGACATTATGTTTTTTTCCCTTGTAAATTGGCAGTTCATATTTTCAACTGCTGTTGATGGGAAAATTAAGGCCTGGCTGTATGACCATATGGGCTCTAGAGTTGACTATGATGCCCCTGGACACTACTGTACTACAATGCTTTACAGTGCTGATGGAAGTAGGTAAGATTGATAAAATCCAAAGTACCATACATAATAAATTGGGATCTGTAAATATGATGTTTTTGTTCTTTTTCTTCAAATCTGTCTTTCAACATATTTCATAATGTCCAGATGGCGTTTGTCTTGATAAATGATTTTGAGTGGCATCTGTTTCTATCTTTCAGAATGTATGTTAGTAGTGATCTTTTGTTTCAGATTGTTCTCTTGTGGAACAAGTAAAGACGGGGACTCTTATCTAGTTGAATGGAACGAAAGTGAAGGAGCGATAAAGAGGACATATTCTGGGTTCAGAAAGAAATTTTCTGGTATTGTGCAGTTTGACACAACGCAAAATCACTTTTTGGCTGCGGGTGAAGATAGCCAGATAAAGTTTTGGGATATGGACAATATCAATATTCTCACAACAACAGATGCAGAGGGTGGACTCCCAGTAAGTATAGCATGTGTATTTTGCAGGTCTTCTGAGAAACATATCCACGTTTGATGGGGCACTAATATCATCATATTAATTGCTTCAGAGTCTTCCTCGCTTGAGATTCAACAAGGAAGGGAATCTTCTTGCTGTCACTACAGCAGATAACGGAGTCAAGATACTTGCAACTGGTGTTGTTCTCAGATCTTTGAGATCAATTGAAACTCCGCCTTTTGAAGCATTGAGAACACCCATCGAACCTGCAGCAATCAAGGTTACAATCATTTCTTTTAGTTCATCTAACTTTCCTTTTGAATTGTTTACATTATGGAATCTATACAGATATATCATTTGTGTTTATTGATTAGGTTTCTGGCACTTCTGTTGCAAACGTTAGTCCGGTCAATTGTAAAGTGGAAAGGAGCTCTCCTGTGAGGCCTTCTGTCATTCTGGTATGTCATCTGGATCATAACTTTAAAATTTATGAGGTTCTTTTATGATACTCTATATGTTAGTTGCAGCAGTAGCTATCTATATTGATTTCCTTGGTCTGACATATTAGAAACAGGAGCTATTTAAATCCACAGATCCCCCAGTTTTGGGTTTTAGTTTATACTGAAAACATGTCAGAGAGCACAAGGGTCGATTCTGTTCTTTATCTTACAGTAAACTTGCTCCCCAATCACAGTGCACCATCATATGTTAGTTAGGGCCATGCTTTCTGATATTCTTGCTTTTCATGACATGGCGAGTATATTTGTCCGTGTAAAAGGAACCAAGTGAACTGCCCTTGTTGGAGATTAAAGCTTTTTCCCTCACACCTCTTTGTATACCTCGTGTGGACTGGATTTAAGCCCTTTTTTTCAAATACTATTTACCTTCATAAAAAAAAGATGCTAAAATAGGTGTCCCAAGCCTGGTGAAATATTTCTTTCTATCTTTGATATCCCTCTTGTTCCTTAGGCAACAGTTTCTTATCTGCTAATGCAGCTTTGTTAAGTTCTCTGCTGGAAATTGATTGATTTAAGTGTTTTGGCTTTCTAATTTTAGAATGGAGTTGATTCTATGGCTAGAAGCATGGAAAAGCCACGATCCTTGGAGGACATAACTGATAAAACCAAACCTTGGCAGCTGACTGAAATTGTGGATCCTGTTCAGTGCCGGCTAGTTACCATGCCTGATAGCACAGATACTGCCAGCATGGTGCGTAAAGTATCTTTTAGTTATCATTGCTTACATCTCAATTTATCTATTATATAATTCTTTTGACAGTCACATTCATATCCAGGTTGCTCGGCTTCTATATACCAATTCTGCTGTAGGCATTTTGGCACTGGGTTCAAATGGTATTCAGAAGCTATGGAAGTGGGCCCGCAACGAACAAAATCCAAGTGGAAAGGTAATAGCCTGTTGCGAATAAGTTTGATTATTACTTCTCTAACCTCTGTGTTGCCTGAGATTTTTTTTTATTGGAAGAGAATTCTGAAGTCAGTTGGGTTTAAAGGCCACTGCGAGTGTTGCCCCCCAGCATTGGCAACCAAACAGTGGTCTTCTTATGACTAATGATGTCTCAGGTGTCAACCTTGAAGAAGCAGTCCCGTGCATAGCACTCTCGAAGAATGACTCATATGTAATGTCAGCCACTGGTGGAAAGGTTTCATTGTTCAACATGATGACATTCAAGGTATTTCTGTACATGCACATCACAAATTTTATTAGCATTAGCAATTTTTTATGGTTGGCCATAAGATTGCTTTGTTTTGTAGGTTATGACAACATTCATGCCACCTCCCCCTGCTTCAACCTTCCTAGCATTCCATCCTCAGGATAATAACATTATAGCCATTGGAATGGAGGATTCAACCATCCATATTTACAATGTTAGAGTGGATGAGGTAATTACTGCCCATTTAAGTCTCATCTGGGATGTGCTCTGCTCTCTTAATTAGAACTGATGTGAATTATATTGCTTTTACTAGGTTAAATCAAAATTGAGAGGTCACCAGAAGCGGATAACCGGCTTAGCTTTCTCCACCAATCTTAACATCCTGGTTTCCTCAGGTGCTGATGCTCAAGTAAGTTGCATCTATAGTTCTTTTACTCTCTGTTTTTTTTTTTTTTTTTTCCTTTAAAGAAAAATATAAATTTGCGAACGATCTTATGCCTGAGTTTGTCGTGAAGAATTCTTGGTTAATTTGGTTAACTCTAACTACTGTCATTTATAAGAGTAATTTTCTGTACATATCTTGCTTCATCTTAAATCTGGTACCTGATTCAGAGGAAAAATTATATAACCCTGACTTGGCACAGGGACTTTAAATTTGGGTTACTGTAATATGAAAAAGAACATACAATTATATACTAGTAATCGTTAATGGTAAATGTCAACGATGCCACTTGTTGAAATCCTAAAATTGATATTACTCCAGTACAATATACCCATTTGAGACATGGTGAAAATATCCAAATGGATATAATGGATATTCTCACTTTTAGGAGAGAGGTTTTGGGTCAGTGCACATGAAAGTATATCCATATTCATTAATTAGGGTCCGTTTTCATTAACTTTGCCTGAAATCACTTTTGTAGAACTATCTCTTTACATATTTCTTTAGAGTTATGTCCAAATCAACTTTTGATATGTCAAAATATTTCATAGTAGAAGTGTTTGGCAAAAGTTAAAAAACCTAGCTTTGGCCAACCATTCTATATATATCAAGAGTCTTCCAGAAGTGATTGCTCATCTCTTTACCATATTTTATGTGTGGATTATTCAATCTCATTTCTTTCTTTTACCTTTCAATTTTCTTTCTTGTTACTTTAGGACAACTCTACTCAACTGAACAAAGCCTTAATCCAACTACGTGGGACTGGATACATGAATTCTTTTTTTGCTATTCAGCTCTATCACACTATGCAATCATGTCTTTTCTCATTGCCTCCACCCATGCTTTTTTCCCCCTCTTTTGTCCTTTTCCATATGTTGTGCTCCCCTCTCTTTTTCTTTTCTTTTCTCCCCCCCCGCCCCTTTTTTTGTAGTTTATGCCTTTGTTTTCTGTCCATTGAGAAACCATGTTTTAAATTTACTTGGAAGGAAAAGGTTGGCAAGTATTCGTGTCATATTACAGGAAATTAATGTTATTAATTGATGGAAGAAAGGGGATAGGGACATATTGCCAACCCATGACCCTGAGAATTATATCCTATGTACTCAGGCATTACATATTGATGCAACCTGTGGGCACGTTGGCTGTCCTAACTCTGAACTTTGTGCAGCACTTATATCTTGGTAGTTAATTCTGCTGTCTGATTCTTAAATTTATGCCTTTGGTCTGCTGTTGTTAAGTGCTCCTAATTGAGAACATCACAAGGAAGGTCCTATTTATTCATTCACATGCGAATTAGGTTTGGCTTTTCTAGGACTAATGTAGCAACTATGGTCTGCAGCTTTGCTTGTGGAGCATTGATACGTGGGAGAAGAGGAAATCAGTTATGATCCAACTGCCTGCTGGAAAGGCGCCTACAGGTGAAACTCGAGTACAGTTTCACTTTGACCAAATCCGCTTGCTGGTATCCCATGAGACGCAATTATCACTATATGATGCTTCTAAGATGGAACGCATTCGGCAGGTAGATGCTTGATCAAAAAATTGATGTTTATCCAAATATTTGACATTATGGTTGGCAGTAACAATATGCATTTTTCCATTGTAGTGGGTCCCACAAGATGCACTGCCTGCACCTATTTCTTATGCAACATACTCCTGCAACAGTCAACTAATTTATGCTACCTTTTCCGATGGTAACATTGGCGTGTTTGATGCTGATAGCTTGAAACTAAGGTGTCGTATTGCCCCATCAACCTACTTGTCCCATGCTGTGTTAAATGGGTAAGTTAAGCTTACACAGAAGCCATAATTGTTCCTTGATTTTTTTAAGTTTTTACAGCTTTAGTTTTACTTTTTCTCTTCTTCTTCTTCTTCCCATTTTGTGTATACTTCACATGTACAGGGGCCCTTTTTTCTCTCATATTTTACATCTATAGCATTTCACATTTACTTGAACACAATAATAATAATAATTATTGCTATTTCCTTGATTTGTAATTCTGTGAAACTTATAGATGTGTCATTTTTTGAGTCATCCCTTTTCTTTAAGAGCCATATCTCTATTGAGTTTCAGACTTTTTCGGCCCATATTGTTCTTAGGCTTATATTTTGGCTATTGCTCATCACCAGCCATTCCCTCCCTCCTCTCCTATTTGTTTGGTAGCTATGCAAATGTTTCTTACCTCATAATCTGCTACTGCTAGAACTATATAGAAGATAGAACCTACTAGAAACTCTGTGTGTGTGTGTGTGTGTGTTTTGTATAGTTCCCTCCCCTCCCCACCTTTAAAGCGTCCATTTGGATTTCAGAAATAATGTGGGAAAGGAAAGAAGTCTTAAAACAGCTTAAGATGAGCATTTTCCAGCAATTTTCAGCATTTTCCTCTCCTTTGCCTAGATCTTTCCGAGATCCAAACAGACCCTAAGTTTTTACATTTGCTGGCCTCAATTACTGTTTGATTTAATCTTTTACAATTGATCCCTGTGGTGTACTATTTTGTAGAAGCCAAGCTGTGTATCCTCTTGTCGTTGCTGCACATCCATCGGAGCCGAACCAACTAGCTGTCGGGTTGGTAGATGGGTCTGTTAAAGTTATAGAACCCTTAGAATCAGAGGGAAAATGGGGAGTAAGTCCACCGGCGGATAATGGAATGATGAGTGGTAGGACAGCTTCATCCTCGACCACAAGCAACCATACACCCGATCAGGTACAAAGATGAGAGAGCCCTTGTATTATACTCTGTTAAATTCTCTCTCCTATGTATTTAGTTAGTGTAGATTTTTATGTTTGGATCCTCTCTCTCTCTCATATGTCCCTTATCAAAGGTAAGCTTGGACATAAATATGATTAGATATACATTCTTGTATACTTTTAATTTGTTATTGTCAATTCATATTGAAACCTTTTGTTCCAATGTGTTGTTCATTTGAAACTGTTTTTTGTTTGGATAAATGCATTGGTAGCTGAACAGTGTTTGGAGAAAATGAAAATGTGAGAAAAAAAAACACCATGGCACTGTGGTTACTTGAGGATGGGGATGGGGATGGGAATGGGAATGCGGCTGCAGCTGCGGCTGCGGTGTTCCAAGAAGTGCAGTGTGGCCACGCAGGTGGTGTATTATCCATCAAATGCTCCTATAACATCAAAATTTTCATTTTTAAGACATTGGAGAAGAAATGATGGCCTGTTTGGTCATCCAAATGAATCCATCGTAAATTGCATCTTTGTAAATTCACACAACCAAACGAGCCATAACTCGATCGTGGACAGGCTTTTATGTGCGTATTTGCGCATTACAGTGAGTGCGGAGGGTATATAGCATCCAAGAGAGAGAAGCCTGCATCAAGGCCATTCGAAGTAAGCATACAACTGTGCTTAGGCCTTAGCAGCCATCTTTGCATTAGGGTAATGCTTCGAGGTTAACTTTCACTATCCATCAGCCAAATTGATTTATTTATTTTTTTAAAAAATCCAACTCCAGCATAACTTTATGCTTCGTCAGTACTAAGATCATAATTAGAACTCGCACGTTAAATAAATAAGCTAAGTTTAAATTTATATTTGACAGCAATTTTTCAAACCAAGTACAATATTATTTTGTTCATTAAGTTCATTAATATTTTAAATAATTAAACTACTTGAGTCCAATGTAGATTAATTCGATAAAAAACTTATTGGAATTCGCTCATAAAATAAACAAGGATATATCTCTCTTAACTATTTTTATACACAATCTAAACACACACACAAAAAAAAACTAATACAAATATATACATCTCTTGCCAAAGATTTGGCCATATCTAAAGTTTCATATGGAGGTCACAATTTGTTATTAAATCCTAACGGCTATATTTTCATTAACCTATTATGTAACTTCCATAACATCCCATGTGATATTATGAGAGAATTTTAATTCTCGTGTTACATTTTCTACATCTATATGTATAAAGTGGGTATTTCCAAGACACACATACACACACTCATCCTTCCTCTCTTCTCTTTTCCTAGGGTGTTGTGAGTTTATTCTTGAGTTTATGTTTATTCTTGAGTTTATTTTGTGAGTTTATTGGGAAAAGTAGGATGTTGTGTAGAGCTTCCATCTTCTCATAGTTGTGTAGACTTTGAGAAGTTAACAGTGAGTGGCTGGGCTGTTGTATCCTGGAGGCGGTGTGCTTGTAAACCATTGCATCGGATATAATACACGAAACGTCTTAAAGAGAGCGACCTAGTCCGCGCCTCAACCTTGCGGATCTTCACTTTTTACAACAGTACATAAAATTATTTGAGGTAATATTTATCTATTATATTTTTTAGAGGTAATATGGTGTATGAGTTCCAACAATTTTAAGACGTTCTTGTCATGAAAAAATAATTATTAATTTGTGAATTTGTGAGTTCATATTATTTTAGAAATTTGTTGGCTACTTTAGCTTTTGGATTTGAACATGGTGGTTGAATTAGCTAATTTATTTGATTATTTTAATTTAATTCAGTTTTTTATTATCAGTGACCATGATGTAATAATTTTTTTATATTAGGAAGTTTTATCAGTTTTTAGTGAGAGGTTGCTTTATTGAGATTGAGTTATGAATGGATAAACAATTCTTAATTATTTGAATTTATGGGAAGTAAATATGACTTAACTTTTGGAGATTAATAGTTCTATGATTGCAATTTATATTAATTTTTCTTTTTGTGTTTATGGATGGATTAATGTATTTGGAAGACTTGGATTTTTAGTAACGCCTTTAAATTTCATTATCCGAGTTTGGGGTGTTACATCACATCACTGTGATTTTTGGCATGCATGACAAACATTGGAAGAATATTTAATCCAACAGTCGATTGTCCAAAATTCCTATTTTACATTGACTAAAAAGTCAAATCCTCACATAAAAACTCCATATAATAAATTTTCTCTCTCTCTATTCTATATATATATATATATTGAAATTTGAATTTTAAAAGTGAGAAAAATGAGTTAAAGGAGACATGGTCTGAATCAGACTTTTACTTTTCCAATACGTGTTAGATAGGTTCCAATTACAGACTGTCAGACTCCATAGAAGTTTGAATTTTAGAAGTGAGAAAAGGGAGATGAAGGAGACATGAAGCTAGGGTGGCAAATGGGCGGGTTTGAGTTGGGTATAAATGGGTTGGGCCACAAAATGTACATGACTAATTTATGATCCATTTAAGGTACCATGTTTTGACCCATTTAGACCCATATATCATGACCCAACCCGCAAACCCATATATATCATGCCTTAAACTTTTTTTTTTTAAAAAAAAAATTATAAAAAAAAAATTAAATTTTTTTTAACACTTTTTTTTTTTTTTTTAACCACATATACATGCCAACAAAGTAAAATAAAATTGCCACATTTAACATGCCAAATATATATATAAATCTCGTTCGAGATCTTTCTTCATGGATCAACCCAACCCACCAACCCATATATCATGGGTCGACCCGTTTTTTTTTTTTGTTTTTTGTTTTTTGTTTTTTTTTTTTACCGCATATACATGCCAACAAAATAAAATAAAATAAAATTTCCGCATTTTAACAACAAAATTTAACATGTCAAAAAACCTTCAATTTTATATATTTTGACATTTTGCGCTTCTGTAGGGTTAGTTGCAGAATATATTTTAAAAAATCAACTATTGGATAAAATACTCATCTTATGAATGTTATGCCTACCAAAAATCAGGATGATCTAACGGTTGGTTTAAAAAAAAAAATGACTGCAATATTGTGACATTTTAAATAACTGTAAGAATGCAGTTTTTGTTGAAAATTTAAATGGTTGCGTAAGGTCGCATCCATATGACCAAATTTATATGACAGTTCGTAAAACTGACTGTTGGATTAGATGTCCATCTTCTGTATGTCATGCCTGCAAAAAATCACAACGATCCGACGGTTGGTTTTTGAAAAAAGTCTTTGTGAAAATATGCAACTCATTTGTTCTTCAAAATATCACCATTTTTTGTACGTAGATTTTTTCAAAAACCAACTGTCGGATCATTTTTTGCACGTACATTTGTTCTTCAAAATATCACTGTGATTTTTTCAAAAACCAACCGTAAGATCATTGTCATTTGTTCTTCATCATGAAGCAGCGTGATGAAGGAGACATGGCATGAAGTAGGCTCTTGCTTTTCCCATACCCATTAGATAGGCTATAGTTATAGGCTTTATAGAGTTTGTGTTTTTGTTTTTTTTTTTTCTCCAAAGTCTGAGCTTTCTCTCTCTTTCTCGGGTGATGTAGATGAAAAGTACCATTAACGATGACAGAAAAGCTTGTACAAGAAGAATACTTAAGCACATTTTACTTCAACTTGAACGAAATGCAAAAACTGGCATTTTTTATTTGGTAATTTGGCCGGAGGTCCTCCATTAGAGGGCTTTCATTCGAATAATACCCTTGCTTTTATTTTCCTTTAACTTGCTCTTTACGGTTTTTTACTGGCAAATGACAGAAGTAGTGAGAAAGGAGAGAGAGGGGAAGAGAGAGGGAGAGAGAAGCTCTATGATCAGGTAATGGGTAGAAAACAACATCTGATCGTCTTCTCCGATCTGCATCAAATCTGCACCGAAGTGCACATCTGCAGCAAATCGTCTTCTCCGATCGTCTTCCCTATTTCTTTCATTTTCGGCAATGGAGAGAGAATCACTATCTCAAATCTGCAGTAATCGGTGGCCGTGGTAGCTTGAAGCTCGCCGGCAGCGACGCTTAAAGCTCGCCGGAAACCTCTCTCCTTTAGGTATGTTGACACCGCCAATCTTCTTATTATTCTTTGAAACATCATATCCAGATCATAGTAAATGCACATCACTAAAAAAACTAAACATATGTTATGCTTCTCCCCCAATGCTTCACCAAGAGCCAAAGTGTACACTTGCAGATCCAAAGGTCTCGATCAATGGTTGTTATAGCAAATGATCATTGAATGGTGGTGCATATAAATGAATTAAAAGTCCAAACTAGTAATGTGTAACCAAAGCTGACTGATTGAAATGGATAAATGTTTGGACTACCACAACAGTCACAGGATTTAAAAGACGAGATCTTCAACCAGGCTAAGAAAAACGAACAATTAATAAACACAACCATCAATAGAAAGAATGTTCAAGAGCAGAAAGAAGAACTAATAAGAACAAAAACAAAAATCCACCAAAAAGAAATAAAGGTATAAGATTGAAAACAGGTTGTGATTTATCTAATTTTAATGTTAGGAATAAATGACCTAAAGGTGTTTTTACTGTGTATGTGTTTATATATATAAACACAATGTGTTCAAGGTGTTTTTACTGTGTTTTTAGTATTATTAATGTCATTTTTTTAAATGAATTATATTTTTTTATCGTGTTTTTACTGTGTATATGTTTACATATATAAACACAATGTGTTTAAGGTGTTTTTATTATTATTAATGTCCATTTTTTAAATGAATTATATATATTTTTTTACTGTGTTTTTAGTAAAATTACCAAAAACACAGTAAAAACATTAAAAAATATAGTGGAAACGCACCTCGGACAATGCAAATCGACAGTGAAAATACCAAAAAAGAGATAGTAAAAATGTAGTTTTTTTTTTAAAAAAAAAAAAAAAAAGTAAAAATACCAAAAACACAATAAAAACATAAAAGAACACAGTGAAAACACACCCAAGACAGTGCAGATGGATAATGTAAATACCTAAAAAGTGACAACAAAGATATAGTTTATTTTAAAAAATGGACAGTAAAAATACCAAAAACACAGTAAAAACATCGAAAAATACAGTGGAAACACATCCAGGACACTGCAAATGGACAGTGAAAATAACAAAAAAGGGACTGTAAAAATGCTAAAAATACTAAAAATGGAGTAATTGACTATTAGAATATGTATTTTTTAGAATATAACATTTTTTTTGGTTGAAAGCAACTCATTTGCAGATGTTATGGTGGTGTGTGGCTCAATGAAAGACCATTGAGCTTGCCTATGATATGTGGAATTTGCTTGCTTATGAATTTTAAATGCTCTTGTCTGCGATTATTTTACTGTGTATGTATGTATATATATACACTGTGTGTAAGAGAAGGATGAGGCTTCACGGTGTTTTCACTGTGCATGTGTTTATATACACAGTAAAAATGCTAAAAATGGACAGTAAAAATGCTAAAAAATGAACAGTAAAAATACTGAAAATAGACAATAAAAATACATTCAGGGTAGTACCGTCATTTTGAAAATTATTTTTAAAAATTAGGACTTTTCGCATGAAATAAATCTTAATTAGAACCTTAAGAAGGTAAGAAATTTTAAGAGGACTTTTTGCATTAAACTTTTATAAAATAGGACCTCTTACCAATTTTCCCTTTTTTATTTTACAAAATATCATTACAAACCTTAAAAACCTTTTATTTGTGGACTTTATGGTATGCTGTTGGAACATGAGAGATTTTTTTTAATAATTTTCCCTAGTGAATGATAAGCTGGTTTAAGGTAGATGTAGAAAAAAAAAAAAACAAAAAAAAAAAAAATCATAGGGCCTGTTTGGGAATTTTGAAAGCTATGTTTGGCTAGTTCTGATATCTTTCTGTTACATAATTTTTATGTAAACCAACTTATAATTGATTTGAAAAAAACTGTGTTTATGCCTTATTTTCTGGATATGATTGAACGAATTTGTAGAAAAAAGGCACTTACCAAACAATATTAAATAAAAATCAGACAGACTTATTCTCAGTTGGTTAGATTTTTAAGTTTGCCAAACAGCTCCTTACTCATTACTATTAGTAGGTCAACCCGAATTCAACTTACCTAAGTGCCAATCCGAACCCGGGAATATTATTCGACCCATACATAGCGAAAACAGTACAATATATGATTGTTGTCTTTGCTCTTGACATCCCCCGCTCTCTGTTCCTTCCCTTTCTCATCTAGGGTTAGGGTTCGCGGGGATCAATGGCGAACCGTACGGACCCAGCAGCGAAGAGCATAAGAGGGACGAACCCGCAGAACCTGGTGGAGAAGATATTGAGGTCGAAGATATACCAAAACACGTACTGGAAAGAGCAGTGCTTTGGTTTGACGGCGGAGACGCTGGTGGACAAGGCCATGGAGCTTGACCACCTCGGCGGCACCTTTGGCGGCAACCGCAAGCCCACCCCTTTCATGTGCCTTGTCATGAAGATGCTCCAGATCCAGCCCGAGAAGGACATTGTCGTCGAATTCATCAAGAACGAAGATTACAAGTATGTATTCTTACTCCTTTTAATACGTTTTCCTTCTTCTTTTTTTTTTTTTTGGTAGTATTTCATTTATTAATTCAGTGCACCGTTTGGTGGCCGAGAAAATAGAGGAAAAGCAAATGGAGTAAGATTTTTGGATCTTAGGTTTTCATTGTTTTGGTCTCTGAAAAATGGTTTAGGGTTCTGACAGTTTTTTTTTTTCGTTGAGTTCATTCTAAGCTATCGTTACAAAAATATTAGGATTACCCGTTTGGTATTTGGGAAAATAGAGGAAAAGAAATGGAAAGAAAAGAGAATTTATCTTTTGATTTATGTTTTATTTATTTATTTATTATTATTTCTGTAATATTTTAAAAATCAATTCACCTACGCGAATTGGGTGTATATATTACTATTGTTGTTAAATTCAGCTCAAGAAAAACAATCAAGTACCTGATGTTTGGTTGCTAAGAAAATAGGTGGAAAATAAGAGAAATTAAAATTTTATGTTTTGGTTGTCTTAAAAATGGAAAAGAAAAGATTAAGCATTTCTACAAGGATCAAGTGAGGGGAGGTTTTTTTTTCTTTCTTGGGTTTCAAACAGTGAAATTTTTCAAAAGTTCAGTTTTTATTCTTCTTTAATAGTTTCTCAGCAACCAAATGGAGCAGCAGTGTTCCGTTTTTAACTTTTTAGGGTTTTGACTCTCTTTTTGTATATATAGTTACCATCTCTTTGATCGCTGTGAACATAGAGAAAATAATTGAAACCGAAACTTAGATCATATGCTTATATTGTTTTGAAAAAAAAAAAAAAAAAACCCCATCTCATTGAGGGCAAATAGTTTTCTATTAGACTCAGATAACTTTCCAGATGGGATTTTTGAATCTTTGTTTCCTTTTATTTATTTATAATTTGGGGATTTTTTTTCTTGAGTATTTATTTATCAGTTGTGTGTTTCTTCTTCCTTCTTTAGTTAAATAACGTTGAACATTTGGGGTGCAGATATGTCCGGATACTTGGCGCTTTTTATTTGCGTCTGACAGGGACAGATACTGACGTCTACCTGTATCTAGAGCCTTTATACAATGATTATCGAAAATTGAGGCAAAAATTGGCTGATGGACGTAAGATATTTAACCAATCTTTTGAATATTCTCTCTGATTGGCCTTTTGTTTTTTTTTGGCTACCCTCAACTACAAATCTGCTAATATTTTTAGTGCACCAGTATAAATTTTTGCATGGTTGTATCCATTTCTGCTGTTATGGTCTTACTTTGATTGTATCAGAATTTGCTTTGACACATGTGGATGAGGTTATTGATGAGCTTCTGACAAAAGATTATTCCTGTGACGTTGCTTTGCCACGTATCAAGAAAAGGTGACTCTTTCGAGACCTTATACTTTCTTAATTTAAATTTTTATTATTGCAAGTTTTTATGTTTCATCTCTCTTATCTTTGTTCTAATTCCTGTGCATTTTTTCCCCTAGATTTTTACCCCTTTTAATCTCGTTTTCTACTTTGCTCTTTACTTCCAATTATGTGTTTATGAATTTTGAATCATTTCTTTTTGTTGTTTTACAATAACTGTATTCATTTTTGTTATGGATAAGATATATAACATGTCTTTTAATATAATTACAACTTAAATAAAACATACTGTTATAAGAAATTAACTAGTGTTTGTTTATGGGATGCACAGGAGATAATGTTTAAAAGAGTAATGAGAAAAAATAATTCAGGATAAATGCTAATGTGCAACGGTGATGTTTATAAACAAGTTGTAAACAGGTTTTAAAAGAAACTTGATTATTATGACATTGGGCAAAATGAGATGGAAGAGAAATGTGCTGAGGTTCCGAGTAACTGCACCCAGGAATTTGAGAAAGTTGTAGAGATGTGAACTCAATTAAGAGTGATAAGAAGAGAAGAGGGATCATCGCTCTCCACAATTCTAAGACTAAGATGGAATATACAATATCAATCAATACCTTGAGAGGACAAAACAACCAAACTTTCAAATAGGAGCATCTGGTGCACTCAAAAGATGAAGACGACATGAAAAGTGTCAAAACTGATGTCTTTCCATTATAAGTCTTTCCAGAAGACGAGACCCCTTTACCCTGGACCCATAGAATGTTAAAAACAAGAAGACTGTTAGAAGCTGACTTAACTAACTGGTTCTTCTTGTCCCCACCCAAGTTGAACTAATGAAAGTCCTGGACTTGTATTTTTAAGATGTTAGCCACTTCGATCGGGATCTTATACATTGAAGGTGAACAATTAGCAGACAGGTATGTTTGACAATTTGTCCTGTACTGGTTGCTCCTTCCAGCAATTATGATCCACATCTATAATTCGGCCTTGGCTGCCCATTCAGATGAGAGAGAGAGAGAGAGATGTTAGCCACTTTGATCGGGATCTTATACATTGAAGGTGGACAATTAGCGGACAGGTATGTTTGACAATTTGTCCTCTACTGGTTGCTCCTTCCAGCAATTATGATCCACATCTAAAATTTGGCCTTGGCTGCCCATTCAAACGAGAGAGAGAGAGAGAGAAAGAGATCCACATCTATAAGTGCATTGACATTCGCCACATTGAATTTGGGTTGATGGGTCTGGGAGCTTAATTCAGTCCAAACTCTCAAGGCATTTATAATTCGGTCTGTCCGAACCTACACATGGCTGGTTAGTGGTCATAGTTTGTGGATTGGGCTACTTTTAAGTTGAGACTAATGGGCTGAGTAAAAATTGAAATAAATTTCTTGCCTGATTTTTACCTAAAAATGTATGGGGGCTGTGAACTTGTGCCTCAGCTGGTTCTATGGGCTCATAAAGTGATTCATTCCTTGTTTTAAACTAGATGGGGTCAGGTCTGAATTCGTCACCTAATTCAAAATCACTTGCAAATTCATTTAACATGAAAATGTTTCAATTAATTTATTAGTTGATAAACTTGTTGCTAGAAGTTTTCTTTTACATGAATGATATATAGGCTTGCTTCTAAGTTCCAATTTTAAGCCTTTTTAGGACTTTCTTGTACTTATGCATTCCACACCAATAGATGGACTCTTGAATCAACTGGTTCGTTGGAACCAAGAAGAAGTGCTTTGGAAGATGATTTTGAGGAGGAGGAAGATAAAGAGGAGGAAGATCAACTCATTGCAGGATTAGAATCTGGGGCTCATGAAAAGGTTCACCTTCCCCCTTCTTCCCCACTATCTGTAGACAATCTCGTATTTATTTGATTGTGGGTTTTTTTCTCTTATGCTGGTATTATTCTTATTTATTGCAGGATTATTATCGTGGGAGAAGTCCTACTAGGGAAAGAGATAGGGATAGAAAGCGTGATAGTCACAGATACAGGTACAAGTTATTGTTCATGGTAGAATATTTCCTATCCAGCTTATCACCTACAAGTTTTTTTCTCAATCATTTGTCTTAGTGCTGCCTTTCACTCTTTTGCCATGTTGCTGCTTTATTATCTATATGGGCATGGATCATCCATCTTTTATTTTATTGATTTATTTATTTGCTTAGGTGTAGTATTGATTACAACAGAGCATATTCTAGGGCTTCTTTTATTTTAATGTTACTTCTAATTGACCAAATTTCTTATTTGGCGACTGAAGTTATTACTGCTATATGCATTCTTAGGACATGTTTAAAATTTTGGTTTGGCCAATTTTATTTCCGTATAAAGTCAAAAGGGCTAAAGCGAGATCAAATCTTTTTTTAATACTATCCCTCTTCAAAGAAATATCTTGCGCACGCGTCACATGGAAGCCCGATCTCAATGAATCTATTCCATTGTGTATTACAAGGCATTTAAATTGAGTTGTTTATCTAAATGAAACTGTACCATTGCGTATTACAAGGCATTTGAGTTGAATCCTTTACTTCTCACAGCATTTGAAATAAATATATTATGTGTATGACCATTTTACATGTGTCATTTTTTTGTGATGAATACAATCATCCTCACCAATTCTGCTGACTTATTTTCCAAAGGGATGACAAGAATAAAATGGCCTGATTTCTTATCAGTAGTACGTCCAAAAGTCCCCTTAAAGCAGTCCGGTTCTATTATTTATATCTACTAATTGTAAGCTTGTTGACATTGATGTGAATTGGTTTTGGAATTGCTAGGGAAAAATCTGGAGTTATTTTCTTGCAGAACCTACCATGATAGGTTATAGTGGAAGCTGTTGTCTACATATTACACACACACACACACACACGTATTTCAAGGGTTTTATTACTACCATGGCATCTGTAGCCATCGGTTGTTGGACCAGCTTCCTATAGAAAATATTTTTTTGATCCTGCCAGGTTTCTCTGTATTGACAGTGTACAGTGAGAAGTATGATGGATCACACAATTCTATTGTAGTTTAACATTGGTTTCATGACCATTGTTCTGGCTCCTACATTTTAGGATTTTCCCTCCTTTTCTTTGTTCACTGATTTTGTGTACCAAATTTGATATCAGGATTGACATTGATTTACAAAAACTTATTAAATAATCCTTGAACAAAAGTGTTGACTGGAGATGTGATTCCAAGCTTATGCTGGCTTTGTTGTTTTCCCTTTCTCAGGGATCGAGACTATGACAGAGATTATGACAGGGATAGAGACTATGAAAGGGAACGTGGAAGAGGTCGAGAAAGAGATAGGGATAGAGAGAGGGACAGGGACAGGGATAGGGATAGAGACCGTTATCGCCTGAGAGAAGAAAAGGACTATGGTCGTGAGAGGGATCGGGAAAGAGAGAGGGAAGGTAGGGAACGGGAGAGGCGGGACAGGGATCGTGGCAGGCACAGGAGCCATTCAAGGAGCCGAAGTAGGAGTAAGGATCGCAAGGACCGTGAGGGTGGGGAGCACCGCAAGCGGCATGCCCGCAGCAGCGCCAGCCCCAGAAGGCGTGGTGAGGGGGCAGATGATGGGAGCACTCGTGAAGAGCCAAGGAAGAAAAAGGAGAAGAAGGAGAAGAAGGAGAAGAAGGATGATGGAACGGACCACCCGGATCCAGAGATCGCAGAAGCAAACAGGCTCCGGGCATCCCTTGGGTTGAAACCATTGAGGCCATAAGTAATGGGAACAATTTGAGGGTTTGCTTGCCGAACGGTTGTTTATGTTGATAAGAACTGGTGCTGTCAGTGCTTAATGCATACATAGTTAAAAGACAAATGCAGTCGGATGGGAGATATCTTTCATGTACCATTTTAACCTGTTTATTAACTCTGTTACATATTTTAATAAAGGAGTGAACGAACTTAATATAATGCAAACACCATCTGTTTTCTTCGCATGTTTTCTTTAAGACTGTTTGGATCTCAGAAAAAATGAGGGTTACAGAAAGGAAATGTTGAAAATTGCTTACAGATTCTTTTCTCAACATAGGCTAAAGCTTCCGAGGTAAAGATCCAAAAAGAGGCTAAGGCTAATGCTTTCCCTCAAGTTTGTCGAGATCGTAGAGCGTAAAGCTTGCTTTTTAACTTGTTATGGATTTATAATAAAGAAGCTAGTGTTTTTCAGAATAATAACATGTTTCTTCTGTTCTAAATCACTATTTAATCTAGGCAACTAAAGTACATTTGCATTTACCCCTGCCCTGGAATGTATCATTCCTATTTAAAAGAAAGCATTACAGGCCTGTTTGGATTTTCCGTGAAAATTGAATAGTCACGAATGGCAACCATCATCACAAGTGAAAGTATAAAAAATAAAAAACAATTTAAATAGTGTACGCAGTAGTTCATAAATTTTAAAAATTGATCATAAACCATCCTTTATAGAAATGACTTTATAACCAGTGAGTTGCTGTCATTCGTCCAGAGTCTTGCTGCATCTGTGCAGAGCCCTCATCATTTAACTCACATATATATAGATGAACAGTAACTATGTGCTTTTCTACAAACTTTCAAGGACCAGAACATCTATAGGGTAATACTCTAGTCATTCATGCTAACATATTTCAAACACTAAGCAGAAAAACACTGAAACCAGAACAAAAGAAAGGGAAAAAGAAAAGAAAAAAGAAAAAAGAAAAAAGAAAATCAAATCATTGCACACCTGAAGAAAATAAAAATAAAAATAAAAATAAAGAAGCATGGGATGTTCACCCTATATTCAATGGCCTGCATCTCTCCCCCATTAGAATTCTCTTCTTGCACAGTTCCTCATCACCTCCTCCAGTCTCTTCCTTTTCTTCTTCAACCTGCTTTGTTGCTTTCTTTTGAATGGACTTTGTCCTCCTCATCTTTACTAGAGTCGACGCAACTTTATAACCCCAGTTACCTGAACTTTCTAGTGTTCCATTCACACTACTGTTATAATGTGTTTCAACACCATTTCCACTACTGTCCCCTTTACTGCTGCTTTTGTTAATTTTGCTCTTCATAAGGTTCAAACCTGCAGTACTACGACTACTCTTCTTATTGAAGAAACTAGATAGAGAAAGTGCTACTTTCAAAGGTGCACTCTTCTCCCCCATAATTGATCTATGCAACTTCTCTCTCCTCTCAACCCTCTTCTGCTTCACTGAATCATCTTCAAGCCCGAAAATATCCTTCAATGAATGTGAGTACTCAACATTTTTGAAGATTTCTCTCTCTTTTTCTTGCTTCACTCCATTAAAACTATCACCGTTATTGCTATGAACTCTATCGTTTTCACCATTAATTGGAAGAGCAAGTTTCTGGTGATTTCTTGTTGCCAAAGACATTGGAGAAGATGAAGCCCACTTTTTTGGGAAGAAGCAGCATTTTGGGTTCGGCCCATTTCTTCTTGGCGTTGTTGTTGACCTCGGCATTAATGTTGTGGCTATGATGATGACTTCTTTTCTGCATAGTCTTGGCCAGTAACTTGGGAACGTTGATTCTGATCCTTCTTTGAGAAATGGTGATGTTTATGAAGTATGATAATTTAGAGTTTGGTGGTATTTTGAGATCTCGTCATTATGAGAGAGAGAGTCATACAACTACTGGGAGGTTGAAACGGAGAGAGAAGCTAAGTGGGTAGAATTTTCCTATTTTTGTGGAACTAAACATCCCATAATTTGCCCTTGGACTATAAAGACATTATTGAATTTGAAGGGTAAATCAGTAAAATGAACTATTTAAAAATAAGAGATAAAGTTGGTTTCATTTTGATAACCATAACTGCACGTGTGTATATTTCAAACCCACTACTGCCTACGTGGCCCTACTAATCCGTTGCTTATTGCCCCACTCCGGAACATTTTTTTCTCTTTATTTTGTTTGACAACATTATAAAATATTTTAATGCTGCAACTTCATTTGAGTTCAATAATTCTGCCCATTAAATAATCATGGTAACAAAATTCAATCTCAAACCTTCCCTTAATGAGGCATGAACTATCTTGATGGGTTCCTTTAATATTTCTTAACTTCATAATTAAACGACAAAGTTCAATTTTTTTTTTTTTTCGAATTTGACTTCTTTATCTTGAATAGCGAGCTCAAATAAGTTTTTTTATTAATTTAATCCTAGGTCAAATACGAGTAGTTTAATTTTTTTTTTAATGTATTAATGAAATTGTTAAATCAAATAGTACTTTACTTAAAGTTAGCTTGATAAATTATTAAGTTCGGAAATAAGTTTGAGCTTCACTCATTTATCTTATAAATGAATTCGAACATGTTCTTTGTCCAATTGATCTTGAGTCAAGTTTGAGTAACATTGTTCCTCTTACAACCCTAAACGCATTACCTTCAATATTTAATGTTGATAGGACAACTTAATGGATGATTTGATGTAAATAAAATGACTTGTACAGATGTCTCTGTGGATTGATGATTATTAACAAAATTGGTGATTATATACACTTTTGTTGATTGGTGATTGTTTGTTTTTTTAGTGATTGCATAATAAATTAATGATTGATAATTCTATGTATTTTTTGTGATTACATAAAAAATTAGTGATTGGTAACTGTAATATTTTGGTGATTATGTATTATTTCAGTGAATTTATAAAAAGTTACAAAGTTAAATTTCAATTTTCTGACTGTTAGAAGGGTAGAATTATTCAAAATTTTATACGAAGGTTTAGTTTAATAATTTTTTTCATATGATATTTATTTTAAAAATAAATTAAAATATTAGAATTATTTTTAATAATTTGCCCTTATTAGAAAGAAGGCCACCAAGGAATGCTACATGGCAAACATATGGGTGGTAAGTTATTTGGTTAGGAGATGAAATGTGTAGTGTGACACGTGGTGGATTTGCGGTTGGTCAAGTAAGGCATAACGTGGAAGTAAAGAAGCGGAGCATAACTAGAAGGAAAGACGTGGGTGGTAAACGGTTTTTGGTCAAACTATGACCATGGGTTATACATACTCAATCAAAGCGTCCTTAGATTATCCAAGTATTCTTTCATTTTCAAGCTATGTTTGTTCAAACTTCGAGCATTTCTACTTCAAGCAAATATTGCATTTATATTTTCAGGGATCTTTTCATTTCAAGCATGTCAATTTTCATTTGAAGTATTGTAAGTCCAAGCGCTGTAAGAATTTTTCTTATGGAGAATTTGGCCAAAGGTCTTCCTTTATAAGATTTTCATGTAAAAAATTCTCTCAAAAGATCTTTCATGCCAGAAGTCCTTTTGATATGAATCAGACAAAAATGTCATTCATTTTCCAAACAACCTTCAAACCCAACCTGGAGTTCACTATCTAGGACACTCAAGGTCACTACGCCGGACCCTTGAGTTCACTACACCGGAAGCCCGAGTTCTTATGTCGGACCCCAGAGTTCACTACGCAGTTCACTATATCGAAAAAAAAATACAAGAAAAAACAATCTCTTTATTTTTCCTCCATTTTCTCACCAACCAAACAAAAAATTAATTTTCCTAAAGAAAATATATTTCTTTTTCCTATATTTTTCAAACAATTACACCAGAAATTAATCCAAAAAAAAAGAAAAAAGGAAACAAGTTATTCACCTTCACTTCATTGCAATTATTCATGTAGTCAATGAAAAGGGTGACGAAATTGCTGGAAGACCTCTGTCAAAGGGAACAACAATGGCCCAAAAATCTGACAAGTTCATGGAAAACATCAACATCGGTTAGATTGTAGACCCGATCTCTCTTTATTTCTGCTTCCAAACCCGATCAAACGACGAAGAGGAAAGACATTTGGTTTCGCAATGCATGGAGTTAACAGATCGACAGGTGGCAAGAAGAGAGCTTTTTCGCCGGTGAATTTCCAGAATGTTGAGATTCAATGGTCTTCTCTTTGCGGATCGGAAAAAGTTCCAAACACCACGAGTGTATCGACGAGGATGAGTGGAGCTCAAGCTCTCATCGATTTGTGCCAGAGATGAGGCTTGCTGATTTGCAACAATCTATGCAGGATCTCGTGGATTGGTACAGGTTTGAGCAAAAAGTGAAGGAAAAATGGAAGAAGAAAAAGAATAAGAAGAAAAAGAATAAGAAGAATGAGAGAGAGAGAGAGAGAGAGAGAGAGAGAGAGAATCAAATTTTCATGGTTTAGATCGAAAGAATTCATCGCAAACCAGATCACTTGCTGAAGAATTTCACCAACGGGAGCTTTAGATGGTGCGGGCAGATCGTCATCGGAGTTTGTGAGAGAGAGGATGTGAAGAGGAAAAAAGAAATGAAATGAGGGCATTTTAGTCTCTTAAAAAAATGCATTTTGAGAAAATGTTTTTAAATAAAATTTTTAGAAGAAAAAAAATCTTATAAGAGGACTTTATGCATTAAAGGTTCTTAAAATAGAACTTTTGGCCAATTATCCCTCTTATTAATATAGCATCAATTTCTTTCCAAGCAAGCTAATTGGTTTGGATTCCACGTAATTTGAATCTAATCTTAGTTTTTCTATGACATTTCGTTAGGGGTGGAAAAAAAAAGGGAAAATGATCAATAGGACCCTGAAAACAGTTTTTATTATCATCAAGTCCAAATCATGAGATCCTATACCAATAGGTCCCTCTAAGTCAAATTTAAAGTCAACCCATGTCAATAAATTGTCTAATATACCCTCTTCACATATTCAATTATGATTTAATTATTTAACTATTTTCATATTTAATGTCCTAAATTTTAGGAAACTAACCTATATGATTTATATATATCTTAAATGCATTTAAACGTAGCTTTATCTTTGAATTTGAAATTCCTTTGTGAAAGAGCCAAAATGATTTAGCGTTTTAGCGTAGAGAGAGGACTTTCGGGTGAACGAACGATTTCAGATGCAGCGACCATGGCCTTATTTTACGTAGTTCCGTATATTTCTTCTGACGAGTGAATTTCATCCATTTACTGAGAAAGGATAGGAACCCACCTATCAGAAGAGGTTTTAACTAGAATACGAACAAGATAAGAGGAGCAGCCAAAGGGGCACCTATTTGCATTTGAAAAGCGGTACAGTCTGACCCTCCCCTTCCTTGCGGGTCAGGAAAAAGAAATAACAATAACCAAGGTAGGTGAGGCTTTAGGCTGAATAGGGTTGCATCAAGGTTTTCCCAAATCTTTATGGTTATGCTTCTTCTCAAGATTTACAGAGAGTCATGGATCTCTGTAAAACTTCACTCTATATTTTCAAATATTTATGAATCATGCATCTCTGATTTTGATTTACAAAAAAGGTATGATTTTTTTATACTATGAGTCATATATCTCAGTACTTATTTTTGGATTTTTAAGATGATTGTTTGCTATTATAACATGGTTGTTTGTACTTATTTTGGAATTTTTAACATGGTTGTTTGCACTTATTTTGGGATTTTTTTATACTATGAGTCATATATCTCTTCACATGTTGTGGTGAGATTTACAGAGAGTCGTGAATCTCGGTAAAACTTCACTTGTTGTGGTGAGATTTACAGAGAGTCATTTACAAAAAAGTTATGTGTATTTATATATTGAGTCATGACTCTCTGGTAACATGTTCTATCATTTTTTGGTTAAGGAGGTCTTACAATGAGAGGATGTTTTATGGGTAGAGAGTCGTGACTCTCTTTTTTATGGGCTATGATTTTACAGAGATACTAGTATATTGAGTCATGACTCTCTGGTAACATGTTCTATCATTTTTTGGTTAAGGAAGTCTTACAATGAGAGGGTGTTTTATGGGTAGAGAGTCGTGACTCTCTTTATTTTATAGACTATGATTTTACAGAGATACTAGTATCTCTGTAAAAATAAAGTGAGATCTAGATATATCTTGTTGGAATCATGTTCGTAGAGTGAAGGGCTTATACGTAGCTATATCTAGTAGTCAAGATTGAATAAGCGCTAAGGGCATAGCTAGAGGCACAATATTTGAAATAATCCCTTAATTTTATCCTGATATAATCCCTTGATTTTAGGGAAGTTGATTAGGATTGACTTTCCTTTGTAAATGAATTTCAATATTTGAAATATTCCTTGATTCATGGAGAAAATATTGGATAATTTTCTGTTAAGTTGATTTTCTGATAATAGTGGATAATATTGGATAATATCCTGTTAATGAAAGGGTATTTTTGTCCATTTTAATCAACTTTCACAGATACAAGTATCATCAAAAAAGGCAGGGGCTTATTGGTATAGCACTCTTGTACCAAGGGCCAATTGGTATAGAACCCATAAAAAAAACCAACCAAACCAAAATCGGTTTGGTTCAATTTTATATGTCATTTGGTTTGGTTCAGTTTATACAATTTTTTTTTTTTGAATAAAAATTTCAGTCTGATTTTAGTTTATATTTATTTTTTAAAAAAAACCGAACCGAACCGAACCGAACCGGTTCTTTTAATAAAAGTTTTAAAAATATATATTTGATAATATGAAACACATTATTTTGGAATATATATATATATATACAGAAATGATCTAGTAAAATATACTTAACTTAGATGAAAGTCAGTTAAAAGCTAAGAGGCGTTAAATGAATTACTACAATTGACTTTCATCTAAGTTAGGTAAATCTAACTAGATAATATATATATATATATATATATATAGACTATTTTCCCCGAAATGGCCAAATTCCTAACCCACCAAACATGTCAGCAGCATCTCCTAGCCTCCAAATGCGATCCTCAATTCCTCACTCACCTCACTATGCATGACAGTCGAATCATCCTTTTCGTCACCTTTCATCACCGTGAGGTCTCCATCCAGTGAGCTGCCATGTTTTTTAAATTTTCTTCCGCTCTAGCTCATAATATTCTCAATGTTCTCAGGGGATTTTTATTTTTATTATTATTATTTTGCATTTTTCCTCCTCTTTCGTAAATCTGTGTGTTTGTGTGCTTGAGTGCGACTGTGTGTATGTGAGTCATGTGACTGTTTGTCTGTGTGTGTGTGTGAGAGAGAGAGAGAGAGAGAGAGAGTGAGAGAGGTGACTTTTGTCTTGGAAATCAACTTGGTTGGAAGTTGGTTTTGTAGACAGTGTTGCCATCCAAGATATTCATTTTTATTCATTTTTAATTTCCTCCAATATTTCAACTATTAAATAAATTAGTGTTGGATTTTTGGCTCAATTCACTTTTGGAGGCCCAAACCACTTTTAGGTCTACATTGGGAGAAAAGTATTTTAACAAGGATTCTTACTCATTTAGAAGTTTGAAGAAGTTTGGAGAAGTTTGTATTTCTTATTCTACAAGAATTCTTCTCCTCTATATGAAGTGTTAGCCTTAAGGTAAATTCCGTTGACCACATTTTGATGATAAACAAGCATTACTTTAATAACTAACATATAGTTAAGTGTTGTGTCTCTTTAGAATCAAAGATATATCTTGTTGGAGCTCATCAACATATCCCAAGCAATTCATTGTGCCAAATGCTCAAATCAAAAGTTTCATACTAAAAGTTATTGAGCCCAAAGTTAGGGGGCCTAGCTTTGTCCAACTCTCCTATGGGCCTGTTTGCATTACCTTTTCTTAATTTCACTTTTGGAGCCCAAAAATTCAAAGAGATAAAGTGATAATTATTTCTAAACAACTTGAGGAATAATCGGATGGTTGGCAAAGCTTTCATACTAGAAATTATTGGAGCAAAAGGTAGGAGTTCCCAACTTTGCCACAATCACTTCTATCATATAAATTTTGATATGTGAAGACATGTTTTGAAGATAAATCTAAAAAGATATGTGAAGAAACACTTCTCCAAAAGTGATTCTAGAAAAAACTAATACAAATGGCCTTATATCTCTTAAGTCATTCAGGAGTGATTATAACTCATTTCTATGGATCAAGTAGAATTTTGAGCTCCAAAAGTAATTGGCAAAGCGTCCAAACGAGGCCAACGTTTGCCTCCCCTCCTTACTTGACTACTTGGCTTACCAGAAGACAAAAACACACACAACACAAGAATTTTTTTTTCAAAAAAATCAAAATAATGAGAACAAAATATGTACAAAAATCACCATATTGTATCAAATAAAGTTTTACAATTTCATGAGAGTACTCTTTGTACAGCTGCCATAGCTATCATAACCCTAACTTAATGTTTAAACAAAAACACTCAAACTAAAAGGTTTAGTTAAGACACTAAACGTACATCACAAGAAGCTGGTTTAGCAAAATCAAATGTCTCATTATCAAAATGGCTTGATGCTTAATTTAGTGTTTTAACTAAACCTTCCGCAAAATTAATTAAGTTGCTTGATGCTTCCAACTCCACCATCGCCTTGGATGAAATCAACACTTCTAATGGCGCGCTTGAGGCATGAGCTTGAAATCAAGTTATGGGATTCTAGCATTACGGCCTTAACCATCCCCCACTGCACGGATTGGGCAAACGAATTCTTGTGCATGTGAAGCTGGTGATACCCATGTTGTCATTAAGAAAGACAGTGGCGGAACCAGGATGAAATCTTGGGGGGCCAAAACCTTATAGGCTTTGAACTTTGAATATTAGGGGGCTATGTAGTGTATTTTTGGAATTTTTTATATATATATATATAATACATGGATTAATGAAAGTTGGGGGGGGGGGGGGCATGGCCCCCCTTGCACTGCATGTGGTTCCGCCACTGAAGAAAGAGATGATGAAGGATGGAGAAGGAAAAAGGAGCTTATTATATAGTCTTCACTTGAGGAAATATATATATTAACAATTTACAAAATTTAATTAAAATTTTTTATATTTTGTTAGTAGTTTATATTATTGTTCAAATCAATATATATTGATATTCCTATTGATATTGACATTTAAATAATTAATTTACACAAACTTAGTATTTTTCTTTAAATAAAATCTTTGGTATGGGTATTTTTTTTCTTAATACAATTATCATAATATTTAAAAATAAAATTCGAATCATTGATATATTTTTTTAATTAAAAATAAAAATACTATTAAGCCAAAACTATTCTAACTAGTCAAGAAAAAACATTTGGAGAAATGTGCAAGACTTGTTGGTGATAATAAGTCTATCAATATTCACCCTAAACCGAAAGTACTAGCTAACTAGTTAGTAAAATCTCTTACTGGTTATATCAGAAATTTATGTTCGAATTCTATTTTAATTTAGGTAGATAGAATTTAAGAAAAAAGAAAAGGCTACTCCTATTGTGTAGCTTATAGGTTCAATGGGCATTTTTAAGAAAAAAAAAAGCCCATCATTGTCAGCAAAGATCTGGGCCGGATTGGATCCATGGGCCATACTTGGCCGACGCAATCACGAGCCGAGTTTCGGGTACACCAATACTCGACTACGCAATGTCCTCTAAAACCCTTCTTGTCCCCTTCTCTGTTTTGCATTTTTGCTATTCACAGACTGGAGTAGATTCTTCGTTGATGATGAGTTCAGCCGCTGCGAGATTCATAAAGTATTTAAGAGTCGCTGCTCCTACCAGAACCACATCATCATGCGGTCTCTCTCTCTCTCTCTATATATATATGTGTGTGTGTGTGGCGCGCGCGCATGTCAGTGTGTGTATTTTCTTTCATACATACAAATTGATGGTTTTGCTGCTTAAATGGGATGATATAAGTTGAGATAAGTTTACTTCTGTCGATGGGCCTTTCTGGGTTGAGTTTAGGAATTTTTACAAAAAACATATCCTATAGAGTTAAATTAATATATATTTGTTCTAAGTGGATTCTTGTCAAACAATTGATGTACACAACATGAATGAGGATTTCATTCTGCATGTTTTTACAAATGTTTAGTATGGATGTCTGTGTTTTGGGTTTAATGACGTGATGACTTTATGGTGAATTCAAGTGCTGGGTGTACAAAGAAACTTGCAGTCGCTGTACTCAACTGCATCGTTTAACAGCGACGATAATAACGAAAATGATGGCAAGAGCAATGAAGGTGAAGAAGAGTTAGATGATGATTTTTTGACCAACAAGCCTGAATTACAACCCCAAGGTGTGGATCCGAGTAGGGGTTGGGGTTTTCGCGGTGTACATAAGGTATTTGATATTAGTTCTGAATGAAGAAATATAGTTATGTTTCATTTTGGATGTTCCATGGAAATCTATGGCTACATTTTGTTTTACATTGCACTGTAAGTTACAAATCCGAGACCTAGAATAGGAACATTATAGAATATGATTTTATGGGATATTGTGATTTTGTGAAATAATGCCGTTCTGATTTTTTAACATACCATGTAGTGATGGTTCTAATTTCCTGTAATTGCCCGTTCACAACAGGGGGAAATGTACAAAGAATGTTACATGAAACATAACAGAGTTTATTCAATTTTTATGGATCATTGGCACTCACCGTGACCCTTTGTTTGAGCTTTTTGTTGCTTTTGTACAGGCAATTATTTGTGGCAAAATTGGGCAAGCCCCTGTCCAGAAGATCTTGAGAAATGGCCGAACCGTAACCATCTTTACTGTTGGGACAGGAGGCATGTTTGACCAAAGATTAGTAGGATCAAAAGACTTGCCAAAACCAGCTCAATGGCATCGAATTGCAGTGCATAATGAACCACTTGGGGCTTATGCAGTTCAACAACTTGTTAAAAAGTACTATCCAATTCTCTAGAAAACTGAATTTTCTATAATATACCCTTTTTGTCTGATGCATTGGAGCGTTAATGCAGCTCTTCGGTTTATGTTGAGGGTGACATTGAGACTAGAGTCTACAATGACAGCATTAATGGTGCAGTTAAAAATGTGCCAGAGATTTGTGTGCGCCGTGATGGTATGTTGACTTGTATTGCATGGTTTCTTTCTCAATGATCTTGCTCTTTTTTATAAAAGACATTTTTGTTATATATAGATATTAACAATGTAATCTAATTCTCGCTCTTGTTTCTTTATTTTGCAAGTAATATGAGTGATTGAGCATGTTTAGGAAATTCATATGTTACTATTTGATATGTCCCTGATTCAGTTATCACTGCATTTTGTATTTTGGAAAGTAGATATCAGTATGATAATGGGAAACTTTGACTACTTCAATCACTGGTGTACTAGAAAGTAGTTACTTTATTAGATGTATGATTCTTCTTCCAACAGACGGGTTCCTTTTTTTTTTTTCTGGCTAAAGTTGTTATTCAAGCATATGCTGATTAGATGTGCCTCATTTATCTCATATTATGCATTTCTTCAATAATTATAGAGTATCAGATACATGCCTCTTCTTTAAAAGGTTGTATACCTAATTACCTGCTTTTGTTTCCTGTCAAAAAAAAAAAAAAAACTAAACAGAGAATTTATTTATTTATTTTTATTGTCAAATAACATGAGCAAAAGTTAAGTCATGTTTTCCTGATTGCCAGTGACTGGTTTATGATGTTTGTGTCCCCATGCCCAAACTGTTTGAACAGAAAATTTCTCTTTGGTCCGTCCATTATTGATGATAGGGTATGTTGGAGTAATTTTCCTGTAGGCTCTTTTGGTTTAGGGGAAATGAGATCTGGGAGATGGTTATGGAAAACTCAAATTGCTTTTGCAGCACCGAGTTCATTGCTTTGGCTATAATTCACCTAAATAAAAGAAAGAAATACCCTGTTGGCTTCATTCGTTTCTATTGAAAAAGCTATCAGACAAAATATGTTCTTATGGTTGTAATGTTGGTATGCCATAATATTGAAACATTTGCGTGATATATGTGAATGAGATGTTTATAGCTAGCTTACGTTTTGGAAGTGATGTCTCTAAAACAACACGGGATTCTTCATTTACTGAAATTTCAATTTTGAGAGTTGCAGACCCATGAGATTTCAAACTCTCGAGTTTAGAATAATGCTGTTCAGATGTAATTTCAAATATAGATCTGTAGTTATTATATGTCTGTTCTCCAGACGAGCTAGAATCCAGATTATTAACTTGTACCCTATGTGGTGACCAATGGAAATTTTGAAGGTGAAAATTTAGTTCTTGGGGGCCTTATTCCCATCTAAATCTCATTTTAAATTTCTTTCGCTATGCTCAAGAGTGTGCTGTCTTTGTAATTGTTGCTTTCTTGCTTTTTTTTTTTTTGTTACCCACGTATATAGAGTGGCTTTGGCCTTTTATCTTTAATACAATTTCACTTTATCAAAGAAAAGAAAAAATGAAAAAAGAAGATAAAGAATGTTCTTGTGTTTTAGGTGGAATATTAGTTAGATTACCAGGAAATTTGAATTTAATACAAACTTATATATGAGGGATATTTCTTAATGTGTTGCTTCATAATTTACCCCTGTAGGGAAGATTCGCCTTATAAAGTCAGGAGAAAGCATCAGCAATATATCCATTGAGGATCTGCGTAAGTTTTATTTCTCTTATTAACATATGCAAAAAATGATATGGTCCACTAGTATGCTACTGCTGTGTCTACTCAATCACTGCAGTTAGATTGGGAAAAATGATTAATTAATTTTCTGATCCACAGCTGTCACTAAGTGGCATACTTTCCTCTTCTAATCTTTATCTTGTGACCAATATGCCCAACTGTTAATGGCAGGAGAGGGATTGCTTTAGCAGAAAGTTAATTGCAGATTTTGGAAATCTTATTGTCAAAAAGGAGAGAGAGATCTGAAGCCTCAAGCTTTTGTAAGAAACATATATCATTTTAGTTAGTCTGATTTGTAACCAGACCAAGATAAATGCTTTAAATGTTCTGTTCTTTCTATTTTAACCCGGTCATTTAGCCGGGGTCAAATGATTTCTGATTTCTCTCGGTTATCATCATTTTGGCTATTATTGTTTATTGTTATTGTATTGTCAATATCAGAATTTTCTAATTTATCTATCAGGCAACATCTCTACTTATTTAGTGTGTGCGATGCATGTTCTGGATGGCCAAAGGAGAGGGTATTGAGAAAGCTAGTTTTAAGTATTATAAGACTTGCAAAGTGAAAAATAAAGTGGGGATTGCTGGTTAGTAAATTATCAGTCCAACCCCTTGTTTAAACCTCTATTTTAAGCTTCCTTTTATGTGTAATCGCACGTACACAGATGTGTAACTTTATAAGGATTTTGGACAATTCCTCATTGAATGAGCCATCCATTTGTGTTCTCTTAAAATATTAGCACATGTGTGTGTAATTTGGATCATGCAACAAATGTTGAAAAATAAATTACTAGATCTTTTGCTTATCATAGAAGACATTCTTTATCATTCCTTAGTCCCTCAAGTACAATCTAATTGCTCCATAAACTAATTTTAGCCCCACACTTTGAGAAAAATAAAATAGAATTTCTAATCTTGATTTTAAAATTTTTAAAAATAATTAAAAAAAATTGTGGTATAGTAGTAAGATTATCAAAGCATAGTAGAAAATCTGCTTGATACTACCCTATCAAACAAATTTCTAAGTAGCGTAGATGCTTTTAAAGGGGAGCCATGTCCTTTTTGGAAATGATGCTGTGCATGAGTTTTTTTCTACCACACTGGACCCATGTCAAAAATGTTGCAAATGTGCCTAATATATATATATATATATATATATATATATATATATATATATATATTATTTTGGACACATGGCTGGCATACTGTTTAGTCAAGCAGACAGTGAACATATTGGGGCTTAATCATTTTAATGTAGAAAAAGAATGCTATTGTGAAAAAGCCAAAATAAAAGAATGGTTTTTGAAAATGATGGAAACTTGGTTTGTTTATCTTTTATATAAATTATGGTAAAAAGAAGAAGAGGTGGAGGAGGAACAGAAAAGATAAAAATGCATATATTTTGATGCATCCTTGCCATGCCTGGTCTTTTTCTTTTTTTATTTTCTTTATGTTTTTCCAAGTATTTTCCATTTTGAAGTGTCTATTCCATTATCCATAATATATGTGTCTTACGACCACGTCCACATCCACATCCATGCTACATAGCTCATGTTTTACACTTCAAATGTTCTGAATCTTCTGATACTCAATACTACAATCAGAGAAGGGCGTAAGGGGCTATGAATTTACAGATTTTATGAGAACCCCATCTCAAAAATCATATATACACTCTTCCCCCAGCCCAAATTTGGGCTTCCCCTGATGGTTAGTACAATATGTATTCTATTACATGCTAAACAATACATATCATTGGTATGCAACACATTTTAACTGTTTCATATAATCCTTGATATGATATGTAAGCTACATGCTTAATTTGACTAAACCTTTTTACCCTAAAATTCTACTAGGGTATTATGGTACCATAAAGGAACATGAGGATTAAAAGAAGTAATCATGAGGTTCTTATTAGGGTGTTCTTTTATTTATTTTAATCTTCTTCTCCATCAATCAGAGATGAATCTTATTTAAGCCATGGGGAGAAGTCACGTTGAAGGTTAAACTTAAAAACTTGAAAGTTGTAAATTGAAAACTTGGAATTTGAAAGATACTTCTAGCACAACACTTAGATTATAGTATTTATCTATACAATATAAGAAAATGGTAGTAAACGCCAATTCTTGTTTATTTATCTATAAAATTCTTGATTTGACAATCTTGTCTCGAACTTAACTGGACTTGAGGCCGGGTTCATGGGATAGCATCTTCATCAAAATTATATCGGAATATCTAATGGTTGATTGGTGGAAGTGTTCCTGCCTTTTCTTTTCCAAATTTTATTTTTTCTCAATAATTCAACTTTGTCGATAAGTGTCCTCATTGTAGTCCTACTCTATCTTCCAGCATCTTGAAAATTCCTGCTTGATATCTCAGAATCAATGCAATATTTTCACTCAATATTGCCTCATATTGATTTGTACTTAATGGTGGGACTCATCTCCTGTTTAAAAGTTTATTGATGCACTGTTTCATGTTGTGAGCAGTTTATTGGCTTAAGTGCTCTAGTTGAGCCTTTTTTCTTTCATCTAAGAGTCTTTTTGTAATTCTGTGTTAATTAAGTTTTCGTGTTTGAGTGTTCTAAGTTACATTGAACGTCAGCCATGATGATATAATTGATATTGATTTAACTTTCTTGCAATCCGGACTTTAATTTTCTATAAAGCTTTGTGGAACTATTAGCATAGTTTGAGTCCTAATATGTATCAGTCGCCAAACTGATAATGTATTGACACGTGGTTAATATAGATGTATTGGTTGCTAATGTGTACAAGTTCGATTGGCCTAGGAAACTAGGCCAGCTCTACACATTAATGGCTTAAATTGTTAAATTAAGTACATCACACTATCTTTAGAACTTTGTCAGTTTGTCCTTGCCTCTTATATTAGCCCCATAATTTTTTATTAATTAGTACAGACCACTTAAGGAAATGGGATTCCCTCAATGGGCAAGTGGCCATTAAAAATTTAAACAAGGAAAGTGGGATTAGTGTGGCATTACCTGACACGTGTTGGCTTAAAGAAACATTTGACAAGCAAGAATGGGAATCCATAATTTAGGATGAAATCCAATGGTGGAGATCTATTGACCAGCTTTCTTTGTCCTCTTCCTAAGAGCCCTCAGTATAAACTTGTATGCATTTTGCTCCCTTTTACATAAAGTTTTGTTTATTTCCATTTTAATTCTAATTTCATTGACATATATATATATATATACAATATTTATTTGGGTTAATCTTACAAGTGACTCCCAAAATTCTGTTCATTACCTTTCGGTTGATATTCAATGTCTATTTAACTGTTTAACATGTGTTGGTTTATTATACACACCAGATAATTTCCATCTTTGAACTATTTGTTCTCTCTTTCCCTCAACTAGTCACATATGCTCAATCTCACCGGCTATTTTGAAGATTCATAGCAATCTAGTCAATCGGACCCCTTTTAATCACTAAATGTTTAGAGATGACTAGAAAAGCCAAATCTCATTTGAAATTCAACAGATTCAATGGTTTGGTACGTTGTAAATAACTAAATATAGCAGCTTGTACCAGCTAGTTAGCTTTAAAAGTCCATGGGGGTCACATTATACTTGATGACTATTCTATTGCTTCTATGATTAAGAATTATATATATATTCAACAGTTTCTCTGAATCTCACCAGCGAAGCTGATTCAATGACATGTGTCTAGCCACCAATTGGGTGATACCGCACTAAAAAAAACTGCACTTTGATTGGATTTTGAAAATTATTTTTTCATACATCATACGAGTTATTACTTATGTGAATTAGTATAAGTAGGCATCTTAGCTCTTAGTTTTTTCTTGCTCCTGTGTGTTGTTTCCCCTCAGTTACTATGAACACTAGAGTAATGGCAGTAGCTGTGATAGTTTTTGTGCTCAATTCAGTGTTTCATGTGTCAGCTCTCAAAGCTTGCCCTAAATGTGGGAGCATGAAAGTTCCATACCCACTTAGCACCAGTGATGACTGTGGAAACCCTAATTACAGAGTCTACTGCAACAATGGCATTCTAGAGTTCTTATCATCTGTAGGGTTATACTACAAGATCCTCAGTATTAACCCAAAAGCTAATAAATTTATTATCAGCCCACCCCTGATCCAGAAAAACATTTGTTATTCTTCTGATCTCATGTTAGGAGGCTTAAGTCTCGACGAAAAATCTCCCTTCAACATATCTACTCTTAACACTGTCATGTTACTGAATTGCTCTGAAACTATTCTTTTGTCGCCGTTGAATTGTTCCTCGAACAGCATTTGTAGGCAGTTCGAGGAAGTGGAGGAGGGAAGTGCCTGTAGAAATACCCTTTGCTGCAGCTACTTGAAAGATTCAGCTATGACTTCACATAGAATTAGGTTGAGGGTTGGAGGGTGCACTGCTTATACTTCTGTGGTGGATCTGAAGCCAGGAGATTCCATTGATTCATGGAACTTTGGCATTGAGCTGCAATGGTTGCCTCCTAACTGACTTTTCCTCTTGCAGTGCTATATGTCACAGCATGTAGACGCGCGTCTGTTGTTTGCCAAAATAGGTTGGATTATTTTGGTATTTCAATACTATCACTTTCACTTTTTTAGCAATCCTGGGGCATCCCTCGAGCTGTGACATAATGAACTATGGCTGGTCATGAGAGTATTGAATTGGTCCTTATGGCAGGGGAGCTTTAAATTTGCATACCCTTGGAGCTTCTTGTGTTCTCTTTTCTTATGTGCATGTTTATGTTGCTTGTTTTTGGTTGCTTGCTACGGTGCTGTTGCTTGGCCTTTTTTTATATTTAGTGAAATAAATTTTCGGTCGTGTCTTTTTTCTTTCACCTGTTATATTATTCTATTTGAGAAGTGCTGCATGAGAGAGAGAGAGAGAGAGAGAGAGAGAGAGAGTCATTCCCAAACCCCACTTTGGGAAGGCAAAATATAACTATAGTGAAGTGCTTAATGGGCAAATTAGAACATGGAGATTGGTCTTTTCTTAAAAGTAAAGACTTTATTTTACCTAGATTGTGTTGCATATGAGGGGGGTGAAATGGGCTCACAAGCTTGCTTTTTATGTGGTGAGGGTGGTGCTTGGTGCTTCATCTTGTATTAACCCACCCACCTAAGAAAATGTCTATAAACATTACCAAGACATTGGATGACACATAAGACAAGTTTTTATTTTCTATTTTGCTCTTCGCAATGGCTAGAAGACCCCAACAGTTCTGTTTGAGAGATTTTTTGGTTTAAAGTTTTTAAGTAGAAACATTAATAAAATATATATATATATATATATTAAATGATCATATGATGTATATATTGCACGGTCTGTATGATCATTGTTGATGGGTGATTTTTGATCCATCGGCCTCATTCCACAATGAGGATCGACACCTAAGGATCGACAATCGACCAGGCCCCTTTGTCGATCCCGTCCCTTGGCAAACCGCCCCTCGGCAATGACGACCCAGCGTCTCCACCAGGGCTCATTCTCTCGTCGAGTATTCCCGCTTTGACGAGGATGTCTACCCCAGGGTGGATACCCTATCTACTTAGGCTGCTCATTACCATGAATGTCCACCCCCCAGGTGGAAGTTGGGAGTGCGTGGGTCTCGATCGGCCGCCCTCCTTATGGATAAACCCAAACCATATTTGCTCGGGTCGATGGCAGGACCACGGGGGCTTTATATCGAGCTTGGTACAATGACCCTCCGAGGTAGGGTCGATCATAGCAAGGGAATGTGGGGCATGACAAGGGAATGTGGATTGGAGGGCAAGAAATGAGGCTCGCCAAAGCTAAGGGCTAGTGTCGATGTCAACCCCTATAGTCAACCTTCGCTTTGGCCTCTTTGAGATCGAGTCGAGGGTGATGTCGTCTCCGGACACGTGGTGAGTGCAGCACGATCTATGGGGACGGCTGTTGACCCGTCGCATTGGCAGTCCTGCCAATGCTGACATACTGCATCCCTGAGTCCCAGGTTTGACCTTATACCTTGATAAACCCACTTCATACCATTAGATAGGGATAACCCATGAGAGATTTAGGCCCTGACACACAGGCCAGTCTTCTAGGCTCCCCTATTAGTTCGCTCTTGACCATCTAACTGGACCTCACATTTTGCCCCCCTCATAAATATGCATGCTTCCATGTGAGAAGGACAAGCATTCACTTTTCCACTTACTTGGGACTCAAAACGACGGTTGCCTCCCTTAACTTTACTGCTTCCTCAGTCACAACCCCTCCCCCCTCTTGAAAGGAAGGCAAGGTCGACCCGCGGTCACCTCTAAATTGCCCCGGTTCCCTCACGAGGTCTCAAGGCGCTCGTCTCTCCCCTTTTTAATCCACATCTCTAGCCACCCTGACATCTCACACGGCCGGCCTCAGGGTACGCGAACCTACTCAGTTTTTACTGTAAACAATCATGACCGTATGTGACATGTACCTATGATTGTGTAGACCAATGTGATATGTACCGTGATGGATCACTATTACAACATTAAAATATACTTATGTTGTATGGTATTAGATCAGATCCCAAACCAAACCCATTGAATTGCATTACATTGCTTTTGGACCTCAATCATACAAATGAAAGCCCACACAATCAACTTGATAAATTGCAGGGCCAGGCAGGAATCAGGAATTTCCAAATAATCAACACGTCTTTTTTCTTCTTTCCTTTTTATGCCATTGGTTTAATCAATCATAATGTTAGATTTATAAGGTCATATTTGGCACTTGTGCTAGACCATTCAGAACAAGCCAAACATCTTCTTGTACATCAGAATAGTTTCAGAATTCCGGGGACCCATACAAATTAGTGCACATTGGTAAAATATAAGCTCAAGAGAAAATGACTTAGCATGCCTAAAACTACCAGGCATATCATCCATAAATCAATAATCCCTCATTAAGTGACAGCTTATCCGTGTAAGAAATATAACTACTATTATGTCAAAATGACTAGAGTTGATGTAATTGTCAAACTAGACTTGTCTTTTTGCCAGCAACTTTTTAAGATCCTATATTGGCTACCACTTGCTCCATATACACACACATCGAATCTATTATTGTATTATTGTAAGGTATACCTTACGCAAAATTGCATGCATAGGGATAGGGGTGTGCACGGGTCGAGTGAGAGCGGGTGGAAGGTAAAATTGTCAACTAACCCGTCTTTGACGGGTGGCTAATTCTTCCACCTGCCAACCAATCCGCCTACCTCAATATTCGGCGGATTGGTTAAATATATGACGGGTTGAGCGGGTGAAGCATTACTATTTTTTTTATAAACACCTAAAGTTCTTAAAACCTTTTTAACAAGCAAAAACACCTCAAATTGTTATCTAACAATGCAATAATTTGTTATTTAGTAATTAAACTATAATTCAAACAATTCTTCTAATAGTAATAAATTAAAGTGCCAAAATAAATTGCCCTACAATAATAGAAACTACTAACTAGATACTTAATAATAAAGGTTCATCGTTATTAAAAAATCTTACAAACTAACATATGGTTTCACATTCAAATTGAAAGAATATCAAATTAAATAAGTGCATATTCAAACTATCATAATAAATATATCTAAAGAAATAAAAAACACTAACTTGCAAGCATATCCAACTAAGGAAAAATATAAGGTGGTAATGAAATTATTTTATGTAAATATATTATTTATTTATATATAATTATTTGGCGGATGGGGGCGGGTTTAAAGTAGATTGTCACCTTTATACCTGCCAACCGAATCAATCCGCCAAAAATTCATCAAATCTACCCAACCCAACCCGCCTAACCAATGTAACCACGGGTTGCGGATAGGATCAGGGTGGGTAGGATCGGGTCCGACTGGTTGTATGGGTTTTTGCGCACCCTACATAGGGCTAATTACATAACTGGTTTTGAATAACTGACCATTGGATTAGATATACTTTTTACGAATTTCATGTTCGCCAAAAATCATAGTGATCAAATGATCAGCTTCGGTAAAATGTCAATTGAAAAATTGCAACTTTCTATTCTTCAAATATCCCTTTTTTTTTTTTTTTTCTTTTTTTTGCTTTTTCTTTTTTCAAAAATCAACTGATGAATCACACTATAATTTTTGGCGAGCAGTAAACTCATTATTGGTTCTGCATTTGGCCCTACGCATGTCATCTTACATAACTTTGCATAAGGTTGCGTAAACTAATCCAATGGTCAGTTTTTCTACATTTATTCTGCATTTGGCCCTACGCAGCTCACCTTACACAACTTTGCATAAGGTGCACCTTATAACAAGCTTGACTCCTTGATATGTATACATACATACATGTATATATACACACACACATCAGTTCTGATCCCATAATCATGAAGCTAATAGATAATATATGAATCCACCATTTCGCAAAAGAGCACGCATAATCTTATCACCAAACATTGCAAACATATTGCAGCATGCATTTGCATGATGATGCAAAGGTCTGACGTGCATAAGCAAAAAAATTTCTTGAACTCGTACCAACAATTTCAAGCAACTGTAAGCAGCAATTGTCTTTTAACACTGATATTTTAAGGTAGTTGTCATTCTTATGTGAGAAAATTTGCCAAAAATAGTTCTTCATGTCACTCCTAATTCATATGCAACAATAAAAGTTGTCGACACCTAATGTCACTACAATATACTTGTTATTCTTATGTGAGAAAATTTGGGGAAGGAGCAATAAAGGAGCAGATATATCAAATGCATGTTATTGTAACCTCCAAGTGAACACACAAAAATAAAAATAAAAATAAAAAATCTGCTGCAATATTACTTATCATATGCAACCATCATTTTTACTTACAAATTCAAGCTGTTAGCAATCAAACCATCGCAAACATATCTATCAGATGGCATGTTTGTTCTTTGTCAGTCAGTCCAACAGCAGAGCACAAACCAGAATCAACACAAACTTTTTAACATTCTCCAAAACACCTACTAACTCTCTGTATCTCTCTACCTCATTTCTTACAAACATCTATAGTAATAATCACCGGAAAAGGAAAACCAACCATGCTCACACTGCTAGAAAAAAGAAATATATCGACATTTGACTATGTTACCAGATAAATTGCTATGCGGTCACTGTAGGTCTGCTCGCCCTTTTTCCTTCCATAGCATCTTTCTTTTTCCGACAGTTAGTGCAAAGGAAGGGGCCTTCCCATGGCTTTGATGCAGGTGAGAAAAGGGGCCCAGAATTGACAGATAAACTATCACTCAGTGGTTGATCCGCTTGGCAGACTGCACATCTGGAAAGCCCAGAGTTTGTGTTTAAAGGAAAATCCTTACCCAGCCTGCAATTCCATTGAGGATGGAAAGAAATTTAGAACAAGAGCTTAAGATGACAAGATTTCAAACACCCTTGTTCCTTTTTTAGGATAGGGCACTACAACATTTAGATAAAACATAGAGCACAGTTACTCTAAAATTTAAACTAGTGCTCAAATATTCGGTCTGATCTCGTAGAACAATGGTTATGAAGTCATAATAGCAGTATGTCGTGTATGGGCTCCATAAATAAAAAACAGGATGAGCAGCAGCTGTTTGAATAGGTTAATATGCTGCTCTATTAGTTTCTGGTTTCATTCTTAAAACTGTTCTATAATTAAGAATTATTCAATCACAATGGTAGCATCACTCAAATATACTAGACAAGTAAATTGAAAATTTGTACTGTAGTCACAATTCCAATGTACTAGATTACAAAACTATCCTAAAGGCACGCTTGTGATGGATACCTGTTAACTGCTATCATGGCTTCAATATGCATAGTCCATGAAAATGCGTTAAGACATCTCCATAATTTTTTCTAAGATATAATAATTTTAGTCAAGTGGCCAACGTGCACAAACTTGGAGGAGACACATAGCGGACACACCCAGACATGTCTTTGATATTTATATAGTATGCAAGAGTAAGGAAAAGTATGAGATAGGGTATAAAAGTTATTTTTAAAAAATGGGGACATTTTCTAAAGAAATGAAAAAACAATTGAGATAAGATAAGGGTTTGTACAGAAGAGTGGGGAGGGGGCAAGAGAAATAAGAAGAAAGTGGGAAAAAAAAGTGATTATAAATATGTATATATAAACTATACTCTATAAGCTTGTATACTTAGTTTTTGCAAAGTCTCTCACTGCATCTATATCTTGCTATTCAAGTATTTAGCAACTCAACAAGTCCATATCATGCTGAATCTAAATCTCATAGAAACTATATTATGAAAATATATCACCCTATCAATTGCCCTGAGTAGATGGATAATGTTTTTTTTTTCCTGAATTTACACAGCCCTCAGTTTTCTATCCTCTGCTCATTAAATATAAACCATATTACAATGACAGTTTAAAATATTTGTAAACCTCATTATTTACTGCACGTTGCAACACCAAAAGATGAATAACTGCATTACCAGCCCCATGATTGACCAGTCTTTATGAATATAAAAACTTAAAAAATAAAGAAAAAAATTGTCCACAATCTTACACGTGACCAGTATTTTAACTAAATTGTTATCTTCATGATCATTAAAATAGAATAGGTAACCCCAAGTTCCTATTGCATATGATGCCAAGATGAAACAAGTCTTCCTTCACAAATTACAAGTACAGAAAATTTTCAATACTTGTCCTCCGAGAGAGAGAACTTTCTAAATGATGAAAACACTTGAAAGTTGAAACTAACAAAATAGAAGAAACAGTAGTATCAACATTTCAGCACAAAGCCTCAGAGATTGCATTCCAAGAAAAAAATTAAAATTGAAGTGTAATGCCAATCATTTCCATAGAACCCCAACAACTGTTGTCATGATCAAATAAAAGTATTAATTAAGAGTAGCTAATTATTCAAGTCATCAATAAAAGTTGATGTTCAGAAACAATCACAAATGGCGCAAACAGAACAAACAAGATTCCCTATTATTATGCACACCAAGACATCTGACAAGCTCATACCCCTGGTAAATAAAACTGGTTCTTTAAAGTTTTTCACACTGTTACTGTTAGAAAGATTACCGAAGGAATGTTTAAACGAACATACCTTTCCACAAGCACTGCAGAACCCTCTTCAAACAACTCCTCAACGACCCCAACAGCAGAAAGTTTATTTGTTGCTTTGTTCATAGAATTCTGAGATCTCTTCCCGAAGATCAGTGAACTGAGCATATTTTGTTTCTTCCTTGGTGTTGAAGGTAATAAGACAGGATAGTTAGATGGAATAATATCAACAACTAGGCAGGTCGTATCATCCTTCAGGCCCCTTGACCTCAGAGCCTCCTAAATAGTGAAACAAATGAGTATTAAGACAAAAGCCACAAAATCAGAAGTATCAATGTGGACTTGTAAGCAAAAAAGCCCAAGTTAGACATCACCTTAACCACCACCTTTCCAGCAAGCTCTGCAGGTAAACCTCGGCAAGACTTTGCAGCCATATCAGATGATAAAGCATCCCAGATACCATCAGAAGCAATAACAAGTCTTCCCCCAGCATTTGAGAGCTAAATAAACAGGAAAAAGTTCTTGAACACCAGAACATACTACCAGAAAAGAAAATAAAACCATCACCAATAGGGCAAGATGCCCTCACCTTCACTTGCTTAACGTGTGGTATCGGGACAATGAACTCTCCCACATCTGTGTCACCAATTGATCTTGAAAGGCATAACCCGCCAGGCCAGCACCGGAGGGGGCCAACCTATGAACCATATACATATTGATCCATAAAGATAGAATAATGGCAATTGATTAAAACTTCTTTCAGCTATGACTACTGTGAGTAAACATATTAATTACGTTGTACCTCATTGCCCCCAAAAACATTGAGCCTTCCTACTTCACCCCCACTTGCAGTGACACGCTCCCTCTCTTCTGCATTCTCTTCCAGCCTGTGATCTACTGTCAAGAGAGAAACGACACCCCCCTGTGTGTCCAATATGCATCGGGAATCCCCAACAGATGCAACAGTCACGGTCCACCCATCAATCACAACAAATGTAACCGTTGTCCCTGAAGTTTCTCCTGTCATTAATTTGATACAATAGAGATAAGAACACCAATAGTGCAGAAAGAACATAGAATGTAATAACAGGGAAACAGGGACATGCCTTTCTGCTGAAACTCTATGTCAGTTTTCACAAAACCTGCCACCAATGCCCGAGGAAGGGCTTGAAGCCACTCTTCCCGACCAATTCCTTGAGGAATTGCACTCAAAACATTACTCAATAAATTCTCCTTCGCAAAAATAGCAGCCGATATGCCATTATGCCCATCAAAAATCTATGTACAAAACCCAAATTTAGGATTTCTATGTGCATTTATAAATTTAATAATGCTCCATTTGGTTGCTAAGAAAATGTAGGAAAAGAGAAGATACTAAACTGTTGAGTAAAACGATTTTTCATTTTTTGGGAGTTGGGTCCTTTTTCTTTTGGATTTTTTTGGACCGTTTGGGACCTGAGAAAACAAAAACTCCACTCAACTGAGCCTAATACAATAACTTGGCTTAGCTGAAGAGAGTTTTCTCATATTTCATAAACCAAAACAACATTTAGAAAAAGATTCAAGATTCTATTTTCTTTCTTTTCCTCAATTTCTCAGCAACCAAAATTAGGTCGATTGCTCAAATAATCTTGTGAAAAAAAAATAGAGAGCAAGAATACCGCAAAAACAGAAAACGATGTCGACGGATTCCCGGGAATCCTTTGGCAATCGAGTTTTACCAGAAAGTAATCCTCCCCTTTCTTAGCCAAAGCAGCCTGTCCATACTTAATCAAAGGTTTCTCAACCTTCTCATTCCTAAGCTCACGACCAATTAGGGTCGCAAGCGGAACAGGAGGAGGCTTCATCCTCGATACTTCCATCTGGCTCATCTTAGTCTATATATTTTCATCTCCGAGACCTTCCTGTTAAAATCCTTATCCATCAAAACGAATCCAGCAGGACTCTGTTTGGTCGCTGAGAAAAAGTAGAAAAATTAAATTAAATTAAGCTTCTGGCTATTATATTACCCATCATCTGGCACCCCAGAAAATGACAACCCCGCCCCCCCTTGCCCTCGACTAACATAATTAATTACCTGAAGAAAGTTTTTAAACATAAGATTGGAAAACTTCATTCACTTTTCTTTTCCCACATTTTCTCAGCTACCAAACAGAGGGTAAAGCTTCATCACACAATTCAATAACCACTTCAAACTTCCAAAGAATTCCCACAAATCTCCACCAATTGATCTAAATTTTTTAAATATCGATTCAGTACAATAAATTACACTAACAAAATATAAGTAACACATTGGAAAAACTTTGAAAATGTACAAAATAACGAATAAATTGGGACAAATTTAGAAACCCTAATTCATCAGACCGAATCATCAAACCCCAATTCATCAAACCAAAGCTGTTTCACACCATTTTACTACTCTCATTCAAAAACAATTTCCACAAATCTCCAAAAACCGGTCTAAGTTCTCACATACCAATTCCGTGCAAGAAATCACACTATACGGCTGTAGAAAATGTAAAAGCGTCACAGAAGAATGGAAAATTCTGAAACCCATGACTTACAGTGAAGACATTGAGACACTTATCAACAGATCGAGCAGATAAGATCCAACATTGAAGAGACCGCAATGGAGTCTTCAGTTCTGCATATGTGAAATGCTGGTTTCGTTACAAACAGAGCTCGATCGCAACCTAAAAACCCTAGAGAGAGAAAGTATAGCGAGAGAGAGAGAGAGAGAGAGAGAGAGAGAGACTTACAGTTTCCCTGTGATTTGATTGGGGCGAAAAATCTAGAGAGAGAGAGTTTTAGAGAGAGAAACGCGGGCTTAAGGAGAGAGAAGGGTGGTGATATCACCAAAATCTTTGATAATGACATTTATGTCCCAAATTAGACGTCGTAATTGATCACGGAGTATAAGAAAAAATAATTATTTGAAATGACTGAAAGGTTCTCGGGAATGAAATGTTTGACATCTATATCCTTTGACTCTTGCTGTCAGAGGGTATCCTATAGTGTTTTAATTGATGTTGAAAATGTTTGTATACCGTCAATCGAACGGCTGATAATCCACAATATTCTGTATTAGTTGTGCGGTCAGTGATGTAGCTAATAATGTAGTTTTGATCAAACCATCGAGCTAGTTCTAGAAACATCTGATGATAACACATGGCTCACATGCAAAGCCAATGGATGCTTGATAGTTTCTTCTAGCCTAGAAAGGTAATTTTACGTATGTTAGACTATGATGAATTCATATAACCACTCGCAGAGAACTACTCCTCAAAAAAATATCACAAAAAAAAAAGTGGTGTATTAGTTGGCAAAAATTAGGTGGATTAAGATATAAAGATTGATTATAATCCACAACCTTAAACCGAGTAAACCAATTGTATTGAATCATTACATATCCTTTTTTAACTAGGCTCGAGTCTGGATTCTTGGGCTTTGATATTCTTGGGTGATGTGTCATGATCTGAATGCTCTACTTTTCACTTGAGTGATGTACAGATTATACAAATTATGACACATTACCCAAGTACCAAACAAACCTAAATAGAGAATTCTCATTTGACTCGTAATATAATGTATGTGTGAAAAAAATAAGTAATAGTTTAAAAAATAAAAAATAATTTTTTATTAAATTTTAAATTTTAAAAAGCAAATATTAAAGATAGGGAGAAAAATGAGCAAGTGCTCGTTATTTATTTTTTTTTATTTTTTTTGGTGATTATAACAAATATTCAAATTCAAATCCAGTCTTCATTAGAATTGGGAGAATTTAAGAGAAGGGGGAGAGGTACCCATTATAAAGCTTATAAGTTGAGTGGGCTTTCTTATAAAATCAGTGGATTATGTATACATCCTTTTTGTTTTCGTAAACATATCCATTTAAATAGTGCTAAAATATTATTTTTCCATCGGAAAATTTAAGCAAACAAAAATGTGAACGCGTCAAACCTCTTTTTCTTTTTATATAATAGTATAGATATAGATATTACATGAACCCTAATCTTCCATCATTCCTTGCTTAATTGCCCATTTTAATTCGATGAATTAAGTAATAAAAGCGGCAAACAAGTAACTAGAAAATTATATTTGCATCATTATTTATATTAAGTCAAATTACGATGCTTTCTGAAAAATTCAAAGACGATCCATTTAAAATTTTAGCACCAAATTGAATCAAATAAAAACCTATAATGGAGCTGGAACAAATTTGCCAAACACAGGCGTATGTATTTGGACCCACTTTATATCTATTGGAACCGATTTTTTAGGTTCCCAAACACCCCCTTACTCTTTGTAAACATATGCTTCTTTTAATTTGTGGAACTTAATTATTGCAACAAGTATACCGTACCAAATGATCTTGCCTTCAAATTCGTTGATTACCGGGGCAATTTAATGGGAAGAGAACCATTTATTATCTATTATCACATTACAGTTTCTCATTTTGATCGTAAAATGTATATTGATTCTTTCATACAAGTGTGGATTTCATATCATATGAGATGGGTCTCATTTATTTTTCTGTGAGAGATGGGGTATATTACTATACATTAATGTAGTATTTCCAATCGAGTTCTCATAACATGTACCCATCATACATACGAATAATACTTAAGGTCTGTATTTCTCCAGATGGAGAAAAATTAAATACCTATATAATATTCAACAGTCTGTATTTCAAAAACCGGTGGTCCGAATACTGTGATTTTTGGAATGCCTATCATACATACGAAAAATATTAAATCCAATGATCGATTTTTCAAAATACTCATTTTACATTAGCCAAAAGGCCAAGTCCTCATAGAAACGGAAATATATATATATATATATATATATATTATGGTATCATGGCATTGCCATATAATTAGCTACTCCATTAGTAAGTAAGGGCTCGTTTGTACTAGTTTTTTAAAAATCATATTTGGAATTTAAAATTTCACTTGATCTAAAGAGATGAGGTGATAATCACTTTTAGGAAACTTGAGGGTTGATATGATGAGTAATAAAATTTTCAAATTAGAAGTGATTGTGATAAAAGTTGTGGCATGGCTTCCTAACTTTTGCTGCAAACACTTCTAGCATAAAAATTTTGATATGTAAAGAATTAGTTTGAACACAATTTTATAAAGATATGTAAAGAAATAGTTATTCAAAAGTGATTTTAGAAAAAACTAATGCAAATAGGCCCTGAGATGTCCAAATTAGTTTTAATTTGGTCTAATTAACGGCACCCACTTTTATATATACACATGTGAATATTATTTAAGGAATAATACAAATTAATTTTTTTTTCGTTTTTTTTCCTTAGTAGGTAAAATTGAATTTGCACCATGCATGTTCTAAAGTAGTCACAAATTACTACTAAGGGCCCATTCGCGTTAGCTTTTGATAGAATCACTTTTAATTGGATAACTATTTATTCACATATTTCTTTAAAATTATGTTCAAACCATGTATTCATATATCAAAATTTTCGTACTAAAAGTAATTGTGATGAAAGTTGGGGCCTCCTAACTTTTACCATAATCGCTTTTAGTATGAAAATTTTGTCATGCATCCTATCATCCCTCAAGTTGTTTAAAAGTAATTATCATTCCTCCTCTTAGATTAAGTCAAATTTTAAGCTCCAAAAATGATTCTAAAAAATCTAATGTAAATGGGATCTAAGTTCAGGTAATTATTGTACGACGAATGAAAAGTATCATTGTCAAAACAACTTTCAACATTTTGAAGAGTTGACTTTGTAATAGTACTTTTTTATTGAGAAATATATATATATATATATATATTATTGATACAGTGTTTATAGAGGCCTGTTTGAATGGTTCAAAAAAGTATCATTAATATGTGGCACCATTGATCACAAAAGCATTGACATTGATGTATCAACTATCCTATAAACATTTTTCTTTACAAATGTTAGTGCATGTTGTTTAAAGGTACTTGCAGCTTCCAATTTGATCTGTTTTGGTAATTGAAAGGACACAAAAGAAGAACACTTTGGTGATGGGTAGGGTCCAAGTGGTTGTATGAAGGCCCCATACTAATATTCTCCCACTATGCATGACTAGTTAAATCAGTGACATTTTCATAGCTATGCAATGGGAAAGCTAGCTTGCAAGTTAATGTAGGAAACAATGTGCATAGGCATGAATTGTGCTCTTTTCACATTATAGAAAATATGAAAAACAAGACATATTGAAATGTACTACAATATTTTCTCTCCAAAAAAAAAATGACAAGTAAAGAATATTGTCGCGCATTTTATGACTTCTAATTGATTGTGTCATTTGCATGAGAATATATAAGAAGAGTATTGCTAATTATACTAGTTTCATTCCCTAACTGGTGAAATTTTCACAACAATTATTTAAGTTCAAAACAAAAAGAACGCAAATTTTTGTATTAATTTTTAATGTAACATTACAATATAATTAAATGCATATATCAATAATAGGAATCAATAAACTTATCAAGTATTTTTCGAATAATTTTTTTTGTTAGAAACCAATCCATTTTTGCATGTTGAAAGTGGGTTTCAGTAAACTAGATTACCAATTAATTTTGGATTTCAATGGAGGTGCATAGTCTTATGAGAAGTTGAAATAAGCTATGTGAAAATTATCCAAAAGTCTCATTTTGAGTTCTTTTTTACTCAAAAGTTCCATCATCTTTTCACTTTATTCAAAAGTTCAAATTTAAGTTTTGTTTTACCCAAGAGTCCAAAAAATTGATCTATGCATCAGTTTTCCAAACACTTCCAAAAAACTTATCTATGCATCAGATTTCTGCAAAATGAATCACTCTATGCAAAATCGAAGAACAAACTGATGCGTTTCTTATTAAAAAGAATTTTTTGGTAAAGTAAAAAGATGGTGGGATTTTTGGGTAAACAAAACTTATAAATAGGACCTATTGATAAACACCTCATAAGCTATTTACCTCAAATTGAATTATTATAGGGATCATTCGGGATAACTTTTATTTTTATTGTTATGCAGTAGTATGAATTAAAACCTACTAGTAGTAGTAGAAAAAGAATCGGCACTTATTTGATAACTGCATTTTGAAAGTAATTGTTTTTTTAACATAAATTATAAACAGATTTCCAATTGGATTTTAAGCAACAATTAGTAGAAAAGCCATTTGGGTCAAAATTACTCTTCGATCTCTTAAGTTATTCATATCTTTTTATCCAAACACATAATAAAAATAATTAGAGCCCCACAAAAAAAAAAGAGGGAAAATTGGTGAAAGGTCCTCATTTAAAAGATTCTAATGCCAAAAGTCATCTTCAAAGATTTTTCATGCATGCTAAAATTCATTTTGGCATGAATTTTTTAGCATGAATTGGACAAAAATGCCCCTCCTTCCCCAAACAAGGTTCAACCCCACCTCTAATTCCAATTCAGATTTCACTATGCTGGATACCGAATTTCACTACGTCGGAACCGAACTTCACTACGTCGGACATCGAATTTCACTATACCGGAAATGTATTTCACTATGCAGGAAATGCATTTCACTACGCTAAAAAATGCATTCCAGTACGCCAAAAAATGTATTTCACTCGTTTCACTACGCTTGGAAAAATAAAATAAAAACAAAAAAAAAAAAAAAATTCTAAAACACATTTTCATATTCTTAATATAAAAAAAATAAAAAATAAATGATGGAGATGGTGCTATCTGTACTCAAAGGTGTCATCTAAGTAATGGATTTGTCTCCCCTCTTGAGTTTATCTCCTTGTCCCAGCTTTAGATTTGTCTAGTTTGTTTATCAACATTTCCATGTGGTAGGGAATAGAGAGGTGGAAAAAGAGAAAGAGGTGGGGTTGAAACCTACTCCACTCTAGTGGTGGAATTCATTAGTTATGATTAGAGTCATTAGACATGGATTAGGCATGTACACCATCCATCAATTCTCCATGACTTTACATCAATTAGTTATGAATTAAAAAGGGCATGTTGCGTGCTAAAACTA
>JAESVK010000708.1:321015-353750 GCA_017140935.1 Hamamelis virginiana | reverse complement strand
CAATCTAAACCGGCCATTGAATTGAAAAACTTGGCTTTTTAACAGTTGGCTTCTAAAATACGAATTGTAAAAAATTATTATATTATCTAATATATAGTCACAATTTTTCACGGTCTGCATTTTAGAAACCAATCGTCAGATCATTATGATTTATGACATACACCACATACATTGGAAGAATATGTAATCCAATAGTCGATTTCCAAAATTCTAATCTTACATAGACTAAAAAGCGAAATCCTCATAAAAAAATTACTCCCATAAATAATAACCCGGCCTTAAATTAATGATATTTCTTTTTTTTTTGTGCAAGCACGTGGGTATGTATATAAGATAAGATAATATGAACCCATATATAAAACGAGCCAGACAATTTTTTTTCCCTTTTTTCAATCATTGATTAGATGTACGGACCATCATCCATGTCCATTCACTTGCAATCAAATATTGTTGTGGACTAGCATGATTTGATTTTCACATATTAAAGGGTGGTGCTATAATTTCCTACTCCTCTCATAAGTCATAAGGTGTAAACCATTATCCATTTCTATTCCATCACTATCAAACACTATTTGAGGAGTAGCATGATTTATCTCACAAAAGTCCATATTATACTTTCCAAATTCCCTTTCGATCATCTTATGAGAGTCACAAATTATTTGCATGACTGCAAATAATATAACATATCATATTTGTGAATCCTTTTTTTATAGGTACATACACATATAAGCTATGTAATGACTTGGGATTTTAACGATTATGGAATAAGTATTTTGAAAAAATGATTGTTAGATCAAATAATCTTTTTATAAACGTCATACATGTCAAAAATCATAGTAATATGATAGTCAAATTCTAATATACAAACTATGAAAAACTGTAATAGTATCCAACGGTAAAAATTGTCAAATGTTTTCACCATCTGTACTTTACAAACCGACCGTCAGATCACTGTGAGTTTTGGCATGCATGACATGCACGCACAAGAAGAATATTCAATCCAATAGTCGGTTTTTCAAAATACAAATTCCACATATATTCACTAAAAATCAAAGTCCTCACGTTAACTTGTATGTGTACGTCAATGTTTTAAAACCCGGACCGTTCATCGAACCAGAAAAGTTACTGGGTTAAGGGTCAACCGGTTCAACCGGTTGAACCGCCTGGTTCAACCGTGACGTCATAAATATATTATTTATTTATTTATTAGAATAAAAGCTGTAAATGATTCAAAATATATTTTTTTTTAAATGTTTGTACAATCAATTCATATATTTAAATTTATGTGCGGTCATCAAAATTGAAAATTGATAATTACTATTAATCAATCTTTATTATATATATTTTTTAAAATGCAAGATAAGAATATTGTATTATTAAATTAGGTGCTTTGGTTTCTTTTTGTTATTTGGGATTTTTTAAGACTAATTTACCTTTTTAGCTTTAAGAGATTTTAAAAATATTGGGATTATTTTAGTCATTTTAGCACCTTAAAAAAAAAAAAAAAACGGGTTGACCGGTTTTTTAACCAGTTGAACCGCCGGGTTGAACAGTTTTTTTAAAAAATGGGTTTTTTGAGGGTTAAACCAGCCGGAGAGGGGGCCGGTTTCCGGTTCAACCGGTTGAACCTGCCGGTCCGATCCGGATTTAATAACAATGGTGTATGTACCAATTCCACATTAATTTGATGATCCGGCTTAACATGATAATTTGGTATTACCACATCATTCATCGCATTAGACAATAATTTATTTATTTTTTTATTTGTCAAATGATAAAAACTTATCCTTACACTCTAATCCCTCTTAATATTAATAAATTGATATCAATACATTTTCATGTGCTTAATTTTTTTTTTATAAATAATCTAAAAATAAAATACATACTATTAAACCAACAAATCATTAACAGACAATGGAATTGAAGTAAGTAAAAGAGCACTGAAAATTTTGGATAATTTTCTAAATTTTTATTCTTTGAAAGTGCATGTGAGTAACAGGATCGATTTGTCATTTAAATGGAAGGAGGGGGTAATTGAGATAATTTCCATAAGGGAACAAATACCTAATCCTGTGTGTACCATAGGGGTATTTAATGGACAGATCTCAAAAATCCCAGTTGGGACAATATTAATATTGTGGGCATTGTTTGGATAATCTGAAAAATAAGACTATCAGTGTATGTGCCGACGTGGCCATGTGTTTGTGGGACCTACTTAGTGTTTTGGCCACTCATTTGAAGGGTCTGGACCTAGCTGGAAAGAGCCATATGCTAAGTGGATGTTTGTTGGTCCAATAAGGTATCGTTAAGTATACCTACTAGTGTAGATATCAAAGTGACATTCAATGCGCGTTTCAAAACCCCTCTATTGAAGGGAATGGGGTATTGGAATCAAATCAATTTAATTAGGGTTGGTTTGAATAAATTTTTACTTTCTGTTTTTATTTTATAACAGTAAAAGATAAAATAAAAATTTTGAGAGTAAAATTTTTTTGCAGTTATTTTAAAAAATTAAGACACCGTTTGAATCTGTTTTTAATAAGTACTTATTTGCTTTTTAAAAAAATTTGTGATATTTAAGTACTTATAATTTCTTGAAAGAAATTTGCAATACATAATTTCTTAAAAAAAATTTTAAAAAACAAATAAGTACTTATAAAAAAATAAATCCAAACGGTGCCTAAGGGTAGCAAGAATCAATTTAATTAGGGCTAGTTTGAATAAATTTGGTCTTTTTGATTTTTACTTTTAAAAATAAAAAATAAAATAAAAATAAAAATCTTGATTGTGAAAAATTTTAATAGTTACTTTTAAAAGTATCTCAACTTTTTAAAGTAACTAACAAAATTTTGCATGATAAAAAACTATCAAATTTTTTCATTTTTTAACTTTAAAATATAAAACCACAAAGTAAAAACTTATCTCAATGGACCCAAAGCCGGCCCTGAGATTTGGGGGGCCAAAGCAAACTTCTAAAATGGGCCCTACGTAGTATATAATGACACAAAATTTACTTACTTGCTTTCTTTGAGTTCTTCAAGTTAGGGTCTTTGGAGAGTGGAGACTCTAGGGAGGAACCAGATGGTAAGAGATGGAGAAACAATTTTTTTTTCCCACAAGAGACAAGTAATTAGCCAATCTAATCTAAGGGAGGGGAAAGCCAAAAAGTATAGAGAGCGAAGAGGGAAAAAGAAAGGAAGACTTTTCATATGCCAGAAAGTCAAAAAGGATAAAGCAATCTTCAAACTTTCTTTTGAAAGTTTTGGTACATGGAAAACTACAAGTAATTACTAATTAGAAATCAGAATTTGGGTCAATATTCAAACTACAAGTCCAAGCCCAATCCTAAATATGGACTATGGAAAGGGGCTTGGAGAGGGGCCTTTATTTTTCCTATAGATAATGAGGGCCTAAAGCAGTCACTTGGGCTGCTTTAGCCCAGGGCCGGCCCTGAACGGACCCATATAAACCATCCTCCTATGGAAGAGAAGTATAACATTCTGATCAAAGTTTAATATAATTTATATAAAAGGTATTTTGAGAATTGAAATTTGATGACACCAAACTCTAGAGTTGGCTTTATATATTAGTATAAATTTAAAGAAAGATAGTACATGACACATTTATCAGTAAATGAATTCGATGAAAATAAATGGTAAATATAGGAGTACTCTTCAACTAAATTGGATTTGTGAAGCTTTCATGATTAGAGGGATTCATAGGGGCCAAGGATCATCACCTTGGCTTTGAAGGAGGAGTTGCCATGTCAATCCATATCCATCTATCATCCAATATATATATGGTTAGAAAAGTTAATATTAAGGTTAAAATAGACAACATAAAAATGCAGGGCTGGAGCCAAGATTTAATATTACGCTGGGCTAGAATAAAAAACGAATAAGCACCACATACACACACACACACATATATATATATATATAATATTTTCATGGGTTGCTACTGGTAAAAATTTGGGCTGAATGTGGCATTGGACTATTGGGGCTTGGGCATTGGCATTTGAGAATTAGGGGCCCTAAAAATTCAATAAAATTGGGAGGCTCAAGGCACAAGCCTATGTTGCTTGTGCCAAGGGTCGAGCCTGACTGTAAATTAGGATTGAGGCTAAGTTTATTTTTTGCTGGGCTAAGGCTTATTTTGTATGAAATTAAGAATACTAAAAAAAATTGGCAAGTTTGGAGCAGGCTACAGCCCTCCCCAGCCCAAATACACCTCCGCCGGTGTCAAAATGAGAAGGATATGAAGTGAGGAGAGAGTGACAAACAGAAGGGGTGAATTTCTTTTAATAGGGAAATCTAAGTTAAAGAGAAAATATTACGCCCTCGATCAACATAGCTTTTGGCCTTCAACCAAAAACAAAAAAACATAGCTTTTGGCAAAAACAACGTCACTTTGATTTTCCTTCTATTTAAACTTTACTCTTAATTCTTTTTAACCGTTGGATGATAGATGAACTAACGCGGCAGCTCCTCTTTTAAAGCCAAGGTTAGCTAAGAAGATAATCATTTTTCTCCTTTAAAGGCCCCATTTGCATTAGTTTTTTCTAAAATTATTTTTAGAAAACTATCTTTCCACATATCTCTCTAAACATTTGTTCAAACCATGTATTCACGTATCAAAATTTTCATACAAAAAGTAATTATAATAGAAGATAAGGTCCCCTAACTTGCCAAAATCACTTATCGTATTTAAATTTTTCCAATCATTCAATTACCCCTCAAGATGTCTACTATATCTCTTAGATAAAGTGAAATTTTAATGTTCAAAAATAATCTTAAATGTTTTTTTACACAAACGGGCCTAAAGTATAATTAAAAATTGGAAAAATTACAATTTGCTCCCCTATACTATTAGGCTAAAACACTTTGCATTCATGTACTTTCAAAGTCGTCACTTATCCTCTTGCACTTTCAAAATGTGGCAGATTGCACCCCTTCGTTACATGAACGTTTGTTTTTTTAACGGATATAATATCACGTGGTATCACGTGACTTAAATTTGGCCATTAAAGGATAAAAATGCCCTTAGTCATTTTTTTAGCTTACCTAAACTGGACAAAATCTGCTGACCAATGAATTGAAAATCCATCATTCCCCTATTCTAATAAATAACCCCCATGAATAACCCCATCTCAACCCTCTCTCTCTGTAAGGGTCTCTCCCTCACGAGTAGCAAAGGGCACATCGGGATCCTCTGCTTGGATAGAAATTTGTTTGTATTTGTAAGGGTTTATTTGAGATTGTTGTCCAAATAAATAACCCTAGAGGAAGGGTGAATAGGGTTTATGGCAAACTTTAATCAAATATTACCAAATAAAATTTAGGTTCAATTAATTTCAGCAGGAGCAAATATATATGAACAATTAATTGAAATAAGAGAGGGAGAGAGAAATCAAATACAGCGATTTAACGTGGTTCGGCTCACCTACATCCACGCCTTAAGCACTCAGCCCAATGATTCCACAATCCACTAAAGATTACTCCTTCAAGGTGGAGAAACCTTTACACAATCTTCTTTCATTGGTGAAAGACTCTCACCAAAGCTCACAAAGAACTTTCACTAGTGCTCACAAAGAACACTTCTTCAAGCCTCACAAAGAACACTTGGCCAATGCTCACCAAGAGCAACTCTTCAATGCTCACTAAGAACACTTTACTAATCTCATTTCCAGGTGGAGATTAAACCAAGAGCACTCAACTCTTCTCAAGAATTACAACAAGATTTGTTTTGTGTACAACAATAAAACTCCTCAAAGAGTAGATGATATACAAATAAGCTCTCACTAATATCTCTCAAAGATAAAAACTGATTTTGGCTCAAGAAAGAATAATGGTTTTGACTAAATCATACAAGATTGATGATTAAACAAGTATAGATTTGTATGTGTTGAACTACTTGTTTAAGACTCATACAGTGAGTATTTATAAGCCCCAAAGAGAATATGGCCATTAGGCACACAAATAGAACCGTTTGAGTTAGTCAAAACTAGCCGTTATAAGATTCAGGGCACTCTTAGTTGACTGGACAAAAGAGGTTAGTTGACTAAAGAAGTTTAAACTAATATATGACTTGCTTTCATGAAACCTGTTTTCACATGATATACACTAGGTAGCATATATAATATGTTGATCCAAAACAACATGGTAACAATATATTCATATGAAGATTAAAATTAACAAGGAATTTAAATCAAGAATATATTCATCATAGTACAATGTTTGTTATCATTAAAATCAATTAACTAAGAGGAAAAGCCATAAGGCCAACAGAGATGAAGACATGTCACTTTTTGAGAAGATCAAATGGCTGATACTGATTCTTCCATCAAAACGACACTTGCCTGTGCGTTTCATGAGGGAGAAGGCTTTGACACCGTCTTCGTACCCTCCTCTCTCTTCTTCTCAGGACCCAAATAATGAAAAATCTAAAAATTCACTATTTCAATCTCTAATGTTTTCCTATATTTCACAACAACAAAAATGGATAAAGCAAAAGAATTAATTGAGTCATTTTTTTATTCTTGGGTTCCCAAATAATTTAAAACATAATATTCAAAGTTCCAATTTGGCAATTTCTACGCTTTTCCTACTTTTTCTCATCAGCCAAACACATTAAGCAATGGTAGCAAAAATAATCGAGATGAAAACTCACCTTAACTTAGCAAAAAACACTAAGTTTATTTCATCGGGTACCAAATAATTAAAAATATAAGATTCGAAGTTCCAATTTGGCAATTTCTACTATTTTCTTACATTTTCTCATCAACCAAACAGATTAAGCAAGGGGAAGAAAAAAGAATCAAGACATTTGGGACCACAGGTGACTTGGGGCAAAGAAATGTAAGCTCTAAAAGGATTCAAAGCATCAAGAGGGAGAGAAGAAGCATAGTTTGAGTAAGAGGGAAGAACCCATTTGGAAACTCAAATCTATTGCAGAAGAAGATCGTGAAAACTTCTTTGTGTTTTTTTTAGTTAGATGGCCAACCACGTGTTTGGATTCCTGCAAAAGGCATGTGCGTTCTGATCCTGCTAATCTCCCAACAAGAAAGCTTATTTCTCACTCACTGTACAGTCAAAGGTATTAGCGAGCGAGACAGAAAGAGAGCACAAAGAGAAGACAAAGTATTAGGGTACAAATAGGATTATTTAGCTTGACCCAGTTGGGTTTCTCCTAACCCGAGTCCGAACAAGGTTTTTTTTTTTCTTTTTTTTTTTTGGTATCAATGGTATATTGGTAAAATGACATTATAATTAAACGCTGTAAGCTTCTGTGTCATATTTTGAAAGTGTAGGCGGCTAAGTATCGACTTTGAAAGTATAGGAGTGCAAAGTAATTTAGCCTAACAGTATAGAAAAACAAACTCTAATTTTCCCTTTAAAATATCATACAATCCAATACCCTCCCTACACTAATAATATAGTTGGTTCCCTTCAAATCACTTTTTCAAAAAATGAGATGGATATTCAAACTCCAAACTTGCGGCTTCAAAAAGAAAGAGAAGTAGAATGCATCTAGTGGATTGAAGATGTGAAATGGGCTCCAGCATCGCAAGGTAGTGTTAGTTTTGACTTTCGTCCTTTAATATTATTATTAAAGGAATTAATTTATACTTTGATCTCTTCTACTTTTAACTTAAAAGTAATTTTCATCCCTATTAATTATATTTTAAATACTTTACACCCCTCAAATTTATGGGGGCAAACTATCCTACCACTGTTAATAGTATAAATGAGATTATGATTATACCTTTTAACTGGTGGTAATGAGTTCGAGTTCTTTAACCATGATTCTCATGATTATACCTTAACAATATATATATATATATAAGATGCGAGTGATCCATAGTGGATTGAAGAATTCTTGGCTTAGAGCTTAAGGCGTGGACGTAAGCAGAGTCCAAACCACGTTAAAGCGTTGTATTTGATTTCTCTATCTCTCTCTCATTTCTAATTAAGGTTTATTTATTTGTGTTTCTGTTGAAATTAATTGGACCATAATTTTATTTGATTGTATCAAGTAGCTTCTTTTAGAGCCACTTGTTGAGCAGCATATTTTCGAAAACTGACCGTTGTATTTGATGCTCCTTTCATATATAACTTGCCTGCAAAAAATCACAGTGATCCAACAGTTGGTTTCTAAAAACTGCAACTTTGAAAAACTGGTTTTTTTGTTCTTTAAAATCTCACCCTCGTTTCACAGTCAGTTTTTTTAAAAACCAATCGTTGGATCACTGTAATTTTTTGCAGGCATGATATATATGAAAGGAGTATCAAATCCAAAGGTCAGTTTTAGAAAATATGCTTAACAAGTGGCTCTAGAGAAGGCCACCTGATGCATCTTGCATCAACTAAGAACACAAGCTCTTAGATTCTCATTCACTTAATGCATGATTCATCTGAAGATTCCAATTCAATGGCTCAAGGGTCTTAACTGATTTTAAAATGAAGTATACCCGATAAGATCAGGACTATATATATATATATATATATATATCCTGATATTATCAGCTATACCTCATTTTAACTAAAATCAGCTAAGAACACAAGCCCTTGGATTCTCATTCACTTAATGCACGATTCATCTCAAGACTCCAATCCAATAGCTCAAGGGTCTTAGCTAATTTTAGTTAAAATGAGGTATCTCTCATAAGAACAATTATATATATATATCACCCTATTTATATATGTGCTATGATTAGTGATAAAAATGTCAATAAACTGTTGTGAGGGAAACATATATAGAGGGAAGAGAATAATAGAAAGTGCTAATTTTATTTACACATGAATGGGCCGAGAAGGATATTTTTTTAAAAGGTCAGTTTTCAGCAACATAGTTTTGACACATGGTTTGCAAAATTCAATATGTGATGAGTATCTTGAGAAACTAATCGTTGGATTATATGTTCTGCTTATACACATCATGCATGCCTAAAATCACATTGATCCAACGGTTGGCTTTTCATATATATATATATGTCAAAATTATATATCAATCATGTATCAAAACTATGTGTCACCTAAACGTCACTGTTTTCTAAATAAATCAATTAAAAAGAACATTTTCATCTTAATAATACAGTTAGTGATCTTTTCATGTACACAACTTTCAGCGTAAATTTTTAACGGCTGCTGATTGACATAGGCATGCTAAGTACTAAGTTTGAAAAATTAATTAAGGGGTACAAACTATTTTCAACAAGAGGTTGAAGTATAATTTCCTTTTAATATTATAGTTGGAGGATCTTTGGACATGATGCTTTGGCCAGTTACTTTTTGTCATCTCAAACCAGAATTTTGCCTCCCCATCTTGTTGGGTAGTGTAGTAGGAGCTTGTTTTGGGTACCTAATTAGACCCTGACAAAACCAACCAGACTGATTGGGTTCAAATGTATGGGATTAATGGATTTGGGTTGGTATATTTTAATAAGTGAGTTATATTTGGGTCACCCAATTAAATTTATTTATAATTGGGTCGGATTGGGTTCAAATGTATGGGATTACTTATGCAATGGGTTCTCCTTGCGACTAAAAATTTAAAATTGTCACATTGAAAATTGTATTAAAAAGATAGAAATGGACTTAATTGGATGATCCAAATATATATAACTCACTTATTAAAATGTACCAACCATTCACCCATTAACACTAAGCGGGTTTGAGCAGGTTAATGGGTCTAGGTTGGTTTTGCCAACCCTAGTTGGTAGCAAAGCAAAAAAAGTAGTACTATACCACGTGCAGGGAGGAAATAGTCCTACATGTACTAAGGCCCATTTGCATTAGTTTTACTTAAAATCATTTTTGAAAAATTATGTCTTTATGTATCTCTTTACTTATCAAAATTTTCATACTAGAAGTGATTGTGGCAAATGTTAGGGTCCAGCTTAATTTGGCCAATCATCATTTTACTCCTCAAGCCGTCTAGAATAAATTATCAATCCATCTCTTAGATCAAGTAAGCTTTTGAACTACAAAAATAATTTTAGGCAAAACTAATCTAAAAGAGACCTAAGAGTGCCATGTTCATACATTTGGCAAATCCCACCATTTCAAAAATTTCACTTGGGACGTGGATACAGGCATTCTATCCAAAAATTCTTGACCCATACCCAACTTCAACTTCTATGGATTTTAAAAGTGAAAGAAATCAGCCTATTTTTGAGCCAGAGAAACCATCCCATCAAGCCCAACTCAGCTAATTTTACATGTACCCGCTAAGCATGGTTTTCATTGATCCAATTTCTACAATTTAGCACGAAGGAGAACCAATTTGACAATGCTGTAATTAACCCCTTGGACCTGTTTGATTTTTATTTAATTTTTTTTTCAACTAGGCATCTGAATCTTCGGCACTACTGTCCACCCTATATCAATTAACGCTTGAAGAACTAAGCCGATGGATGATCCCATAAGGGAAGTTGAACAAGAGACTTTCCATTTCCTAAGACATAAGTATTAAGATCAACTATTCTATCTCATAAAATTTGAATTAATCATAGATACTGCGCTTCATCTTTTACTTAGGAACTTTAACAAAACCCCTCAACCTAAATTTAAATTCAAAAGGCGTCCATACATTAAACGGCAGCTAATCATTCCTTAAGCTTCTTTTTGGATCTCGGAAGAATGAAGAAGAAGAAAAAAAGGAATGAAAAAGCTTAAAAATCCTAAAATAGAGAATCAATTTATCAGTAATTTTTAGCATTTTTCTTTTCTTTTCCTTGTGCTTTTCTGAGATCCAAACAGAGAATAAAGATTCTAAAGCAGGTTTTCAAAAGAGATTGTCCAAAACTTTTGATGATAAATCTTCTGGCATTGCAATATAAAGATCTCACAACGGAAGCATGATTGATGATAAAACTTCTAGGCTCACTTCGGTTCTCAAGCTTGTATGCAAGGCCAGAGAGAGAGAGAGAGAGAGAGAGAGGGAGGGAGCAACTGCATCTTGCAAAACCAAATGAACATTTCTTGTTATTGTTTTTGTTCTATTTGTTTGGATTTTGTATTTTTTACATTTCCAGAGCCAGATTCAAATATGGGTGGAATAGCACTCATAAACAACCCAACAACAGGACCACACACAAAACAGAACATGAAGATATGTAAAACAATTTCTCCATTTTCATTTTCCACACTCTTCAATGCTTTGTTTTCCTTTTTCTTTTTGCCTCAAATAAAAAAACTGATTAAAAATGTAAAATCAACACCCGTATAAACAAAACGAAACCAGCCTGACGGGGCACTGAAGCTCTCTTAGTCGCCACCGGAGAAACACAGGCAACTGGAATTATTGCCACTTCAACTATCTCTCCCTCTCTCTATATAACTAATAAATTCACAATAGAAAAGGAGGGAAAAAAAGAAAAAGAAAAAACATATAATCACTTTCCCTATCACTCCATAAGAGCATCCTCACTTCCCATTTGCACTTCTCCTCTTCCCATCTACAGATACTGGCTGCCTTCCTGTCCTATGCAAAGGTGGACTAATTCCATTGGGTAGTTTCCGAGATGGTGTAGCACCCAACGTAGGAATTAAACTCCTACTTACAACAGAAAAATCAGAACACTATTAGAAACAGTCTAAAATTGCAAACTGTTGAGCCAAGTTTAGGGATACAAGAAAAGGAAGAAAAAAAGTAATGATTCAAATTTGCCAAGCTCACTCGCTCTTAGCCCTATGCCGTTAGATTCAATGTAGCCTCAACATCTAAGAAGACGAAGTCATGCAAATGAAAGAAGCTATATTGACTCAATGGTTCAATGCTCACTTCATGAATTATTACCCGAGTAGGAAAAGAATATCAGGAAAAGAAATCGGTAATTGTAAAACAGCGTACCTCATTTCTGGGCTCTTCACTGGCTTTGGATTAGGTTTCTTGATTTTAGACCCCAATCCATTGGGAATGTTTGTGGCTTTAGGAATATTGAATTGCCAAAGAAAGTCTGGCTCCGAAGAATCACTAGTTGCAGCCTCGAGCTCATCGGAGTCATCGGTGGTGGCTGTTTCATATCGAGTCCTCTGCGCATCGTAGTCTTGGTTGTCCTTTTTGTTCGCTGAAAATTTATTATAAGGTTGTTCTGGGTATATCTTTAAAGGATCAGGAATGCGTCTCTGGTAAAACATCTGAGGCAACTGCCCGTTGCTTTCTTCCCAATTTCCCAGGGGGTTTTCATCTCTACTTGCACTGTCTAGCTTGTTCACCATGACCTTATCAACCCAATCGCCAGAACCCACGTCTTTCTCATCATCCTTTTGGCAATTCGGTGCAGGACTGACAACGGGTGGCCAGGGAGGTGAATTCATCAACAAATCCTGGAGATCAAAGCTTTCCCTTCTTGGCTTCAATGCAGAGTTATCATGGACCTACAGGCCAGAATAACTATTGTAAATTATGGCTTTTTGATAACATTGTTCGTCTTTTTTGCTTCAACGGAGCATTCAAATGAGCCCATTTTGTTTTTTCATCACATTTGAACAAGAGTTCATCTTATTCATATATGTTATCAATTTTAGGATATCAAGAAGAAACCTCATCTAAAATTTTTGTATTATTAATATTTGGTAACAACTCCATCTTCTAAAATGACTTCTTTTAGTTTTTTTTCTTTTGGGTAATGGCAACTTTGTCGGGTCAGGGGTGGATGTTTTGCCTCAAATGCCATGGAAAATACAAAGGGACAATTTGATTCCAATGTTCCATCCAATTATAGGTGTGACCTAATAATTCATCCATCAGTACTAGAGCATACCGCGTATCCTACTTGGTTAATAAACATGAGTTCTACCTCCAACGCATTGGAGCTTGGAACAAAACAGAAAAGAAAAAAAAAAAAGTGCCCAAACCAGAAGTTTAGTTTACCTCAATGTTACCAACATCCTCCATTGATTGCCTGTGACCACCAGACATATCTCCTAAAGTTTGCCAAGCAGGATGTGAAGGAGAAGACCCAGTAGACTTCATTCTGAATCTCTCTGGGGTGCTGGATCTAGAATGCTGAAGGTGATCTGGTTCCCCCTCCTTCCTTGCTAATGCTGCCTTAAGACTAGCAATCTGAAAGTGGACAAAAAATAAAATCAGCACCCAAAAAAAAAAAAATTACAAAAAACCATTAGACTATAAGTGAAAAGATGCTTTTATAAGGCACAACGTTGAAAGCTAAAGGCACACTTAAGACAAGTTCTCAGAAATAAGAATTGATAATAAGCCAAATATATTTTCTCGAAAAGGAAAAAAAAAAAAACAATAAAAGACATAACAAAAATGCACTTCTGAAAATTATAAAGAAAAATAAACAGGGGTGTAAGAACCTGTTCTTTAAGCTCTTTGACATCTGAACTATCTTTGTTAACTCTAGCAGCACCAAGCTCGACAGTGGAAACCCGTTCAGCAAATTTGAGTGTGCTAATTGTTTCTCCAATAGCTTCGAACCCCGGACTAATGTGAACAAACATTAGTGTCTTGGCTTGCCCTCCTGGTATATAAAAAGACCAAAAACATAATTAAAGAGAAAAGGAAAAAAAGAGAATGCCTTCGTATGTAACAACTGTTGATTTTACCAAGTGAATCTTGCAGCAATTGTGTGAGTTTGCTGTTCCTATAGGGAACATGTGTGTTTTTTAGGGCAAGAGAAGCAATCACATCTCCTAGAGCAGAAAGGGATTTGTTGATATGTTGTGCCTCCTTTAATCTATCTCCTGTCACCTCAGATTTGTTGACTCTTTCACTTCCTGCTAGGTCAACCAAATGCATACAACCACGAAGAATAGATCCAGATGTTAAATCTCTTCCTTGAACATGAACTGTCAGGCAGCTGCAAATAAATAATGCACAAGTTAGTATGCACTTTAGCATATATAAGGATAAAATCGATTCTCTCAAAATAAAAAAGTTGTACTATAAATCAAGATGGGAATTGAGTTGAATAGAATTTAAAAACAGAGTTGTAAATCTTTTTTTTTTTTCTTCTGATTTCAGAAAATTTCAATGAATTTTTTTAACAAATATTTTAAAATTAAGATGAAAGGGGATAACTAATCAAGATTAATATAAATACATACTTATATGGATAAAAATATTCATGGTACCTATGAGAACGACTACTGCGATCATTAAGGGCTGTAGCACAAACTGCACGATTTGTCAGCCCAAGGTTCATCAAATTGATAACATCGGATGTTGATGAAACAGGTATAAGGTTTGCATCTGGTACGTTTATTCCCTTCTGAGAACTGTTACGAATATCTAATGTGTTTAGGAGTTAAGAACACAAATACAAATACAAGTTGAATTAAACAACTTTTTTTTTATAAGCAAGTTGAATTAAACAAATATGAAACATAAAGAAATAAACTGATGCCTTAAAGGATATCTTTTGTTAAGACCATCCATCACAAGTAGATCCCTAACTTGCTCATTATAAATTTCAATCATCTGAACAGAAACATCATAGTGAAAGGTATCCTTTCTTTGTTCAGAGAGAAAAAATAAATCACTCAATGCCCTGTAGTTTACACCAAGGCTTTCCTCTGTAAGCTCTCGGGGTCCAGTCTGGATAAATAAACCACAAACAAAATAACAGAAATGATGTGATCGACCAAAATTCTATAAGTAAGAAAAGGCTTTTAATGAAAAGAAACTTACTACTGAAACTGCGGTCATGGTGTATGAGATTTCTTACCATGGTATAAGTTTTCCCTGATCCTGTTTGGCCATATGCAAATATACAAACATTGTAACCATCAAGAGCCGACCGAATCAGAGGCTGCATGTCTGAAAATACCTCTTCTGCAGAAAGTGAAAAACAAAAATGATTGAGAAGAAATGCTGACTATTGGAAAATAGAATAAGAAACCTAAATAGGAGACTTATCGACCTTGGGTTGCAGATGGACCAAAGACTTTGTTGAAATTGAATGACTTCCGTCCCTCTTTTCCGTACTTGGAAGGGGTGATAATCGAAATATTTCCTTCTGCTATGTGATCCACAGTGCTCAGACTATTTGATTGCCCAGACAAGAAGGGTCGCACTCTGCAGTAAACTCTTATATTTCCTAATTAAACATAAACAAATAATGACTAAATCTTGTTAAAAAGATTAACTACTTTTAGAGATACAATCATTAAAAATTAGGCTTTAAGTTAGCAGCAATGTTACCCTTGAGGTCTTGCACTTGGTTGTATAACTTCCGGTTTTCCTGAAGAACTCTCTGGTATCCTGAAGCAGCATGAGCTAGACCATGCAAGTGTGTACCTATTAAGAGGAGCTTGGTCTTAGACAGATATTTTCTATGGCAGGAATCTCGAAAAAAAAAAATGCAACAATTTGATTTGAATTTGTACCTAGATTATTGAACTCTTCCTGGTACTTCATTTGTATAAACTGCATCCCAGCTTTTGTTGTATGTAGAGTATGTTTCAGTTCCTACAAAGCATCAGCATCAATTCACTAATTACACCCATATGATAGGTTTAACAAGTTGTGTAGCTAGTACAGTACTGCTGCAAGTACCTTAATATCTCTTTGTTGTTGTTCAACCAGCATTTGCTGTTTCAGAAGTTGGCTTCTTGATTCTTCATTGTGGATACACTTTTCATTGGAGGATTCCTCTTCTATTGTTTCTGTGGCAGCTGTGTCTCCCATCTTAGTCATTTCACAAGTAGAAGATGTCATCCAATTGTGTTTCAAGATTCAAAGCAATTTATAAACCTTTCCTTCTACGCTACAATTTAGAATTATACCTTTATTTCACCAGAAGCATCTTTTTCAGAAGACGTATTAGGAACAGAAACAACCATATCTTTAGAAATTGCTTTTATCTGTCAGATCACCAAAAAGATTCAGTAAAATTGACATAACGGTTGGAAAAATTAATAGCTATGACTAAATGATTGTGAACGATTCTTTTTCTGAAAATAATTCAACAATCAATTAACATTTCATGTTAGACAACACATAAGTGTGAACAAATAGTAGGATCTCAAACCTTCACGATTATCATATTTAAAAAGATGGCAGGGAGTTTAATATGGCAAAATAAATTTGTATATGGAATACCACTGATTATGAAACAGCCGCTTACTTGTTCATTTTGGCTTGCAAAGCGACGCTCAAACTCCTCCATGACTTTACTTAGCATAGATTCTACAATCTGTTATAGTAGAAAAGCCATTTGTTTCTTTGAGATGAAAAAAAACAAAAAAAAAGAAAAAAGAATGGGACTGAAGAATGCTTCATTCAGATAGAAAGGACAAGAAGCCATCCTATATTAATAAAGGTGATAATTTAGGCCAAAAGGACGAGAAGCCATCCTAAATTAATAAAGGTGATAATTTAGGCCAACGTTTGACCCTTAAAAGATGAAAAGATATTCTTCTGGAGCATACTATTCTATCTTAAAGGAAGAGTGCCACAGCTTGGATGGTAAATATCATTCAACTAGACCGACTACTGGACTAAGATATTCCATAATGGGAATGAATGAATAATGACACTGAATCCCCTTGTGTGTACATGTATATATATTGCCCCATCAATTCATGATTAGCGTGATTCATTTTGACATTTAATTAGGATAACAAGCACAAGGACCCTTACAATTGGAATCTCTTCTTGCTTCTTGTCTGAAAGAACTGCACGGACAAGGGTATTTAACGAACCAGAGGTGCTCTGCAGATTAGAATGCAACAAGACGCTTAAGTATCACCCATACTACTCATATGACAATAGCACAGTAAAGTTTAATAAAGCAGGGAAGCTTACTAACCATTTCACTGAGATCATGGCCAGATAAGTATTGCTCACTAGACAAACCCTCTAGAGACTTCTCATTCGTAGGCAAGTTCCTTGAGAAGGAATTCATGAATGGTTCTGAATTTTTTCGCGCGATGTGTTTCCCAAACACAGTGGGTTTCAAATTTCCACCAATTTTCCACAATCCATTACCCCCTCCTTGTTTCCAGTCACTGTAGGATTTAAGTACCAGAACACAATTCACAATCCTTGATGATTTCCCTCCCTGAAAATTCAGAACATGGTAGCACATTAAAACAAAAGGTCAATTCTCATGATGAGATGCATTTGTTTATGCTATTTTCTTTCATCCACCAATTCGTAAATAAGCAAACTCAATAAATGTTAATCACATCCAAAAATTGAGACAAGTTGCAAGAGTGGAAAGGTATTCTTCCTAATTTCTTTCTCATGTTTAACAAGACTTGATACCCACTTGTTCCAAATCAGAGGCCTCAAATGTTGGAATTCCCATTTCTTCCACTGCTACAAGAAAGTTCCGCACATTTTCAAAATACTGGTATGCGCATAAAGCTGCCCCATCAGCAACAACAACAGCATCACCGGGGCCTTCCACTACCTACAAATAAAAAAGGCAAAAATATAAGAACATAATATAAATCTGATATGTATTTCGGGGGTGCCAATATCAGTTGCACCTGATGCATCATCACCTGGTGGTGCCGATATAAATCTGACCTCTTCTAGAACCACTTTGAGAATTTATTTTGGAAAACTGATCATCGGATTAGATACCCCTCGTGTATGTCATGCCTAACAAAAATCACAGTGATCCAACAGTCGGTTTCTGAAAAATGTAACTTTGAAAAACTGTGACTTTTGTGTTCTTTAAAATGTCACCATTTTTTCAGTCAATTTTTCAAAAACCGTTGGATTACCGTAATTTTTGGCCAGCATAACATACATAAGAAGGGTATCTAATCCAACGGATAGTTTCCCAAAATATGTGCTGCACATGGCTCTAATGAGGTCACGTGATGCATAATGCATTAGGTGCACCTGATGTTAGATGTTAGCACCTCTGTATATATGTAATGCTAAAGAAAAAGCTGAAAACAAAATGGAATTAAGAACCAAGATGAGGCCAACCTTTGGTACAGCGCCTGGTTGAACCTTATTGATAGCATTACAAAGGATAATTCCACTTCGTAATCCAAGCCTGAAATCTTCTTCAGAAGGCTGGGCCGGCAAATCTTTAGCCCCAACCACGCCAACCATCTTTCTTAGCCAGCTGGCCGCTTCATATCTTCTCAAGGCTGCAAAACAATGTCGCGATGCAAATTGGTTTAGAGATATTAAAGGAAAGAAAAGCCAGATTTCTCCATACAATAACAAAATAGACATATAAACCCATAATTCTCTGTCGAAAGTGCAATGAGGAAGATTATACACGAACAGAGATTCGTGCGGCGGGTGATGAACTTCTCCAACAACATTGTAGAATTTAAAGAAAACCCAGAAATTCAAGAGCATTACTATAATTTATATCAAAACGCTATATCAATATATGCATATAACTCACAAAATTGAAAGAAAATCCATAATGTAAATTGTAACAATTTGCATAAATTATAAATTAAGATTGAAATTTAATTTGTGGGTTTATATATATATATATATATATATATATATATATATATTTGGGTTGGGTGGGGGGTGTTGTTTCAAAATCAAAATTGAAAATTCCAAGAGCGTATAAATTTCTTTTAAATATAAAGGAAAAATTATCAATTCATCATATTAAACATCACAAAAATGAAATAAAAACCCAACAAATTTATCAAAAATTCAAAAATTTTGCGAACGCGAGTTCCTATGTTCCTCGAAAACCATTTAAAAAGTCAAATTAATCCCAAAAGACAAAGAATTTATCCAAATTAATCTAAATTTTCAAGAAATGCAAGTTACTATAAAAAACAGAACAAAATTAATCAAAAGCAAAAAGGAACAAAATAACACAAGTAAGACTCATCATTATAGCTCTTACAAGCTTCTTCAGCCTTCCTGGAAGCCAAATCAATGACTCTCAATCGAGTCCCGTGCTGTTGAAGCACATCCTCAACCACAGATGCCACCGAGAAAGGCAATATTCCCTCCATCGCCATTACGACAATCAAAGACACCAGCAAATCTAACCGTTAAACAATTCAAATTCAAAAATTCATATCTTCACCACCAAAATTTAATCGACAAGTATAGCAGAGAAACAAAAGGCTAGGCTCTGAAGAAGAGAGAGAGAGAGAGAGAGAGAGAGAGAGTCTTTCGTTCTCTCCCTCTGTGCTGTTTTGATTCTCTCTTCGTTTTCTATGTCCTCGCTTTCTCTCTCCGTTTCTTGGGTTCTCTCTCTAATATGGTTATGAAAAAGGTCGGAGACCGAACCTGGTTCCGAAGCTCTTGGCTCGGATATCTGACGGTTTATATTATACGGCCGCGAGAAAATGGGCCCTAATTTTAATATTTTATCAGTTTTCGTGTAGGGGTTTATATCTTTCTTTTTTTTTTTTGAAAACATTTTATTCCTAATTTGTCCTTTTGAGTCTTTAACATCATGGTCAAAGGCACTCTTTGACTAGTAATCTATTTGAGGGCAATTGGATAATAATACCCTTTTTCTGCAGGTAGAGAATTACAATGTTCCAATTATAGATTTATATTCATAAAAAAAATATATATTTATAATTTTAGACACTTTTCTTTAAAATAGTGAAGTGAACATTAAAATAATATCCTTAGTTTTTGTTTTTTTAATTTCTATTCATGAAAAAATGTGACATTGAAAACATGTTCTCAAAATTTTTTCACTGTTTTGTGAATACTGGCCTGTTTACTTCGTGAAAATTTTCGCAATTTTTATTTTCATTTTCAATAAAAAAAAATAGAAAACGGTCTAAAAAACGCGTTTAGTAGTAAAAAAATAAAAACTACTTTCAAGAAAATGAATTCAATTTTTAAGTAAATGTAAAAACATCAAAAAGACATTTTTTTGTATTTTTACCAAAACTGAAAATAAGGATTATATTGTGACAATGCTTATAAACATAGAAAAAAAAAATATGTAAACCAACTGTAAAACCAAAAAAATAAAAATAATAAAAAAATTAGAGATAATATATAGTTTTAGTAAATGCATTTACACTTTTTTTTAGATTTTGAAAACAGTTTTAATTTTTGCAAAGTAAACACATTTTCTAAATTTTGAAAACTGAAAATGAAAGCTGTTTTTAAAAAAATTTCACAGAAAATAAAAATTGTAAAAATTTTCACGAAGTAAATAGGGCCTTAGCTTCTCTCTTTTTGTCAATGTAAGATATTATAAGCCTACATTTGCCCAGATTTGAGCCAAATTAATTGTTAGAAATGGATTAAATCACTTGTAAATTCTGTCTATTAAATAGCCAATATACTATAGTATTGTTACATTGGTACAAATAGGTATGATCTATTATATCAGCTATGAAATAACATAATAAGGTGATATTATAACTAAGGTGCCATACTATGTTTGGTGTCAAGTCAAGTTAATAGAAATACTAAAAAAATAAACAGTGTATTTAGTATTTTATTTAGAAACAATTCAAAAAAAAACATGACCAAACAAATCCTAAATTTAAATATTATTTCAAAATTTTAGGCTCAAATCACCCACAAGCTTGAACTTTGTCTCTTGGGTAATTTGCTACTCTATATCTAGAATGAGTATTCTCTGCTTGGGTTTGCTTGGTGCTTGGGCGATGTGTCATGATCTGGATTATCTGCACATCACTCAAGTGAAAAGTAGAGTGTTCAGATCATGACACATCATCCAAACATATCCAAGCCCAAGCAGAGGATCCAAACTCCTATATCCATTAGATGGTTAGTGTCTGGATCATGGCATGATCATGTTGGTTGATGTACTATCTAATTTGCTGCACTCACAAAAGGAACTCTCATTGGGTGTTAAACCAGAGATATAAAATCATCCCTTTGTCCATATCAGTGTCAATCTTTGTAGTCTCTCAAGATCATACTTTTCAAGATTATAATTTTGAGTTTTATTATTATTATTATTATTATTAATTGAACAAGATAAGTTCAATCAAGTTTATTAATGATTAATTGATTTGATGATTTTTCATCATTTAATTTTTATATTTGTTTTTTTTTTTTTTCATAAACATTCTCATTAAGTTTTTTTGGTTTGCCATACAAATAATTTGATAGAAATTTAATGATTTGGGCCACAATAGACAATTTCAATAAACAAAAGTTTTATTTTATTTTTATTTTTATTTATTTATTTATTTTTGGTGTGGGAGCTGTGGAATACAGTTAATGTAGCATTACCTTACAACCCATTAGAGTAGCTCTAAGTGTTCTAGGAATATAGCTTTTGAGTTTTGAAGCAGAGATCATTAACTAAAATATAAGTAAAAGCAAAAAAAAAAATTGATATGGTAGTTGAATTGATATACTTACATTAGCTGCCATAATACTCCATATTAAAAGGAAAAAAAAAGGTTAAGTTTAATTTTTTTGTTAAAAAATTAAATATTATTTATTTTAAAAAAACAAAAGAGTACTTTTAAAAAATTCATCCAAACAGTGTCTAAATTTTTTTTTTAATGCTATTAAAAAATTTTAGGCTTAAGTTCCTCCATAAGCTTAAGTAACCAAGTATTGTCTTGTGGGTAAAAATTAAAATAAAATGAAATAATAAAAAAAAAGGTGTTGTAGACTTGTAATCCCTTGGGTTATGTCTAGATCATGGTATAATCATGTTGGGAAGAAGGTAGTATGTATCCATTTTGCATTAGATTATGTCTAGATCATGGTATGATCATGTTGGTTGATGTACTATCCACTTTGCTATAGCCACAAAAGGAACTTTCTTTGGATGGTAAAGCAGATACATAAAATCTCCCCCGAGTCCATGTCAATGTCTGGCTTTGTAGTCCCTTGCTCAAGATCTTGCTTTTCAATATTATAAATTTGAGTTATTGTTATTATTATTATTATTCTTATGAAGGGAATAGTATGAGTTCAATTAAATGTATGTATGGATGATTAATTTGATTTGATTTGATGATTTTTCATCATTGCATTTGTATGCTTAGTTTTTTCATAAACATTCTTCTTCAATTTTTGTAGCTGTCCAAATAAATAAATTGATTGTAATTAAATGGTTAAAGTTATTATATTCAAGCTATTATCTGATATAATTTACATAGGTTTTGGATCATTTGTTTCGTCAAGATAATTTAGGAGGTTAAGGATCACGCCTCGTGAATCGAAGGTCCTATATATGATTGAATTTTAGCATCCTGATAAGGATTGATGGGGTTTGTAGGTGATCTCACCCATTTCTAGAGACTAATCTGGATCTAAATATCAACAGAAATTGACCTAGGATTCCCAATCTTGTAAAAAAATAAAAATAAAAATCATACTTAAAATTCACTTTCATTTTAATGTTACAATAATTAAAATAAAAAATGAGAGAGAGAGAGAGAGCACTCGAGGAGCCTACTAGCATGTAATCTTAAAGTGTCCTATTGGATTACTTTTAATATCTATTATTAATTTGAAATTCCTAGAGTTGTTTGATTGCTTTCATATAATTATTTTAGTGAAAATTTCAAAATGGGCCGCACCGAGTGACCGCGAGAATAGGACATATTGAATAGTACAATACCATCGTTTAAATTGTCTAATGAATTATGAAAAAGGGGAGAGGAGGGGGGAGGAGGTTTCTTTTTTACCCAAAAATAAGAGTACACTTCAATTTTTTTTCTTTTCTTTGGTGTCTGGGCAAGACCATCCCACAAGCCTCTTCATTTGGAAAGTTATTAGAGTCTAACCCTTAATTTCCCAAATTTTCAATCTCTTCTTAGGAGAATACAAGAAATATCACATAGACTACAAGACTACTGATACATTAATAATTCAATCTAACAATTTAGAAAGAAGCTAATGTGTCTTGACACTAGAACAATCTCTATATTTCCTCTCGATCTATATGGCACTCAGTTAGACCTTAATAAAATGAAATTAGTCCATATAATACTATTATAATTCAACATCTACACTAATTCTCTATATCATATTGTTTGGGTCAAAGTTAATTCTCTCATTGGTGTGTCCCTGTAGTAACCAAATCCCTTCTTACTATTAATTGTCAGCCTTGTTGTTTAGTGGTATCTTTTGTCCTTTATGAGAACAAAATCTCGAATTCAAGTCTTCAAATTATTGAGGAGACAGAGGGATTTAAAAAAGGGGGATCGGAGAGCTCAAGGGCTGTTAATTTGAGCATTTTCATAAAAAGAAAACAAAAATCCCTCCTTTAAGATTAGGGTTTTTGCGAAATTTTTTTAATAAACATAAATTTACCAAGATGAAAATTCTTAAAAAAATCTCAAACTTTGTAACTATTCTTACAAATGAAGTTACTTAGGTCACTTTCAGCCTACTTATGTTTGAATACACGTTACTTATCCCTTGCAGATTCAAAGATGTAAATTAATGGGTTACCTTATGTTAAAGACATCTTTAGTAGTGATAGAACCAACACTAAATCCAGATTAGGACTAATTAGTCCAAACTTATTCAACTTAAATTCAATTCAATCTAACATGCCATATTAATAATAATAAAACAAAACTAAACTAAACTAAAAAACTAAACTAAACGCAACCCGAACCAAATCATAAAAATCTAGGCAGTTTTTGCATACACTTCAATTGAGTTGAGTTGTTCGAATGATTAATCTTGTGTTATAAGTGTTGTACTTATGAATTTTTCATCCTAATTTTTGAACCCAAGTCTCTGATAGTATGTGCTGATCATAAGCACTATTACCAAAGAGGTAGCATCTTTCCATTTCCAAAATTCAAAGGAGTTTGTAGTTGGTGCTCCTATATATGCATTAGATTTATATATATATATATATATATATATATATTCTCACATCCCTAAAATTATTGTATAACCAATTAAATTAAATGAAAACAATGGCTAAACTTGATTAATCATTAATTCCTTCCTAACAATTTTATAATAGTATTGTATCCCTCTCATATAATATCGACAATCCCTTTGCTTAAGTTTAAAGGCTAGACATAATCATGATTAGAGACTTCATATATATATATATATATGCTCTAAACCTCATACATATCATGATATGGGACATTTTGCTCCTTGGAATTCATGGATACCGCCTATAAATTAAATCAATGATTTGAAACCATCTATGAGACCTATAAATCCTCAAGACAAAGCTGAATTAGGAAAATTTGAAGAAAACCACATTTTGGATTTTCTTGCAGTAGTTAGGCAGTTGGATTTTTTTAGTCTGCGCATATCAATTAACCATAACCAAAAATGTTTTTGAAAAACATGGAAAACATGGTGGCATTGTAAGTTATTGGAAATTGGAAAGTTGCTTTTTTTCTCCAGCCCATGTTTGGCTCTCGAAAACCTTGAAGAAAAGGAAACAAAAATATTTTTCCCTTATAATTTATGAGATCCAAACAGAGTCTAAAAGATAGATGACATTTTTCCCTTATATATATATATATATTTCATGTTCCTCTTAAAAGGGATTTCCTCAAATGTACAAGAGCATATATATATCATAGAAAAAGTATAGGACAAACATGCAGTTAAGTGAAAATTTTCATCTCCAAGACTATCCAGGATAAGTTTTCGTTTTGATAGCGTGCGCATGATCAATGATTGCGATGAAAATTGTGGAGAAATTTTCAATTGTAACATCCCGCGAGTGATCATCACTGATATATATATATACACTCCCATAATTCATGAAAATGATCGAAAGTATTCATGATGAAGGCATTTAGAAAGAAAAAGAAAGCAAAAGCTAGAGAAATGAAAAAGGACCACCAATCTACCACCTTATCTTCATGCCCGTTGCTATTAATTAAAGATGAAAGGCATCCAAGTATCAATACATGGAGAGTAAGAGCACATGATATGTATAATCAGTTCATGATATAGGTGACTGCTGACCCATTTCTTCCAAAAAAAAATAAAAAAAATTGCCTGCTTATCAAGAGCTTTTTGGAGTAGAACAAGGTAATTGCTTTGTCTCAACCCATTGGATGCTAGTGAGCAGGTCATGTAACCATAAGTTCTTGTTTTGGATTTTTTTTTTTTTTTTTTTTTGGGGGGGGGGGGGAGTTGGTTTTGGTTCCCTAAGATTTGGAAATGAATCAACAATTAGTCCCAAAACATAAGGAAGCAAGGTTGGAGTTAAGTATTAATTTACTAATCAATCCTCAAATCAATATTTATTTGTTCGATAAAATAGGGATATTATTTAAGAGAGCGCGCGAATACAACTTTTATAGTTTTACGAGATTTGTATTATTATTATTATTGTCTTGAAGAAAAGTTCACTCAGGTCTATGATACGATGGGATATTCTTCTACATTTTCTTAAAAAAATTGTTAAACAGATCAAAACTTTGTTCATCTTTTTAATATCAAATGATGTGGCAATTGATGTGATCATGTCAATAAACTAAATAATTATAGTTGATATATCATATCACATCAATCATCAATACATATTGCTGTATAAGTTGTTACATTACTTGGGGTCCCTTTAATTAGATTATTTTTGTCTAAAATTAAATTTTAGTGAACTATCTTTCATATATTTTTTTAAAGTGCCAGAAGTAGTTTAATAAAAATAAGAAATTTAGAAAAAGAAGGAGGGCTTTATTGTCAATTAAAGTCGGCTATTGCCTCCAACGTTCGAAAATATTCAAACCGATGGCTCGGGAGCCGAGCCTAATCGGTTAAGAGTTAATAGGGTGATGAAATTTACGTGTATGGGCTCACAAGTCATAACAGAAGGCCATAATGGGCCCCCATAAGGAGCGTGTTTGTGGGACCCAAAGACACCATGCCGGCATGTGTATTAGTTAAGGAGCATTAGGCTGCCGGCCCAAGCTCACTCCTTGCAACAAAATGGGACCCATTGGCTTGGCTAAAGGCTTGTCCAAACTTTTTAAATACCTTCATTACTTTTTTTCCTAAAAATAAAATCTTATCCCTATTCCAAATTCTAATATCAATAAAATAAGTTTGGATTCTTTGTTCGGATTTTTCTATACTTGAGTTTGCTTTGATAAGATCATGATGTATCATTCAAATATATCATTTGTCTCTTACCAATTTGAATCATCTGCTTGGATTTTTCTGTACTTGGATTTGCTTGGATAGTAATATCATGACACATCATCTATAAATATATCAATTATATTTCACTTTAGATAATGTATCATAATCTTAGATACTGCAAATCCATGCACGAAAAAACTCAATCAGAGGATTCAAACTCGATCTCTTACTCATGTGACAATCCTAAACATGCATCCAAGTAAATTCAAGCACAGAAAAACCTAAGTAAAAGATCTAAACTCAATAAAATGGCCATTCACTACAAGGCCAATAGGCTGTCGACTTTATTTTTTTTTCAAGGGAAAAGTGAAAAAAAAAAAAGAGTAAAATAATAAAACTAATAAAATTATAATTATAAATTTAGCCAAAAGTTTGGGTAGGCCTTTAGTTATTTTTCTTATAAGAATAAGAAAAATTATATGAAATTTATTTTTAATGCAACGTACCCTTTGATAGTGAATAATTATGGGAGACCCCAAATACAGGGATTAATTGATAAAATTAGTTAATAGGTATTCACAATACAAAATTCTTTAAAAAAAATTTATAAATTTTATGGTTGAATGTGGCCTACGATAAAAAATTTACATTGGAAAATTTTATAAAAATAATTAAAATAATATTGGATTGCATGATCGTATGGCATTATCACATGGTAGAATGTAGCTTTTAAGGTATTGATAATTATTAACCCTAGAAGGAAAATAGTACCTTATACAATCTTCTATGTTTTCCAAAGAAAAATGAAAAGATAACAAAAAAAAAAAAAAAAAAGAATGTATTCAAGTAATATGATTCAAAATTTAGAAATTTAGGCATTGAAAATGATTAAGGGCCTTAAGCTAGGCTCATCCCACCGTTATGTGTGATGCATTCTCATGCATACAATAGGCCAATAGGGAATTGATCGAAAAACCATTGCTTACATTCTTGGATTAATGTCTTTTTTTCTTTTTTTAAATTTATCAAACGATATAGTTGAGAATTAGAACTCAGAGTCTTTTTCCCATAAAAGAAGAGACATGAACTACCGAGTTAAAGCACATATTCTCTTAGACTAATATTTAAATCATGCCTAATATGAAAAGGAAAGCCTTAGATTTTATTTATTTATTTATTTATTTTTTACCTTCATGAGCTTAATAGCGGTGCTGGCCGCCTGGCCAGTATCGCTTCCCTTCTGAATTGTAAGTGAAAGTATTTTTTTTTTTTTTTCTTTAACTTGAATCTTTTGATCGATAGAATGGGAAAGTTGAGAATTCGAATTTCGACCCCATTTCCTGGTGTAAGAAAAAAAATATAAGGGATTTGGCAGGAGAACATATCTTAAGAGTAAGGTCCGAGTTGATAAAAAAAAAAAAAAAAATTTATATTGACCAAATCTTACTACAGTTCCACTTCCTCCCTCTCTCTCCCAAAATAAAATTACCAAAAGAGAAAGACAAGAGAGAAAGATACTCTCCAAAGACAAGGAATAACAAAAGAGAAAAAAGATTGTGACTCTCTCTCTCTCTCTCTCCCTCTCTCTCTAGATATTGCATTTGTCTAAACCTATATAACAACGTACAATAAATCCATACAACAGTAGCATCTTTAGTTTTGTTGTAATCCTATTTCCTAATTAGCCGCTTTGCCACTAAATCAGAATTATTCCACCTTGGGCAACACACGTGCATTAATGGTCGGGACAAAGAGTTACTATATCCGTACACACACAGTACATGACACTTACACTGCGTATATAAAACCAAGTGCCCAATAATTCAAGCTCTTCTCAAGTACTAATAAAATAATAAAATTGTTATTGATCTCAACTCTTTAAAATTCCAACTGTCTTGTATATTGATAAATATGTTATATAATTACAAGCCAATAAAATCAAAATACAAACCATTAGATCTCATGGGCCGCAGATGATTAAACAGATTTTAAAAAAAAAAAGTTTGGGGTGATAAGAATATTATAGGTGGACCTTATCTAGGGGGCATGTGCTGATGTGCATGTCTGGTACCTGTCTAATGTGCTCCAAATTTTGGTCATTAGAACCATGCTTATTGCTTGTGATTTAAGCCTCTCCTATCCAAAATAGGATTTTTAGTGTCTAAAGTTGAAGGAACCCCATTTTGGTACTTAGAATGCTAATGTCTAAATTAAAGTTTGAACCGATCGACACCTTATTTTTCATAATTGCATTGACATAGCTGCACTCAAAACCCTACAATCAAGTGATTTTTTTTTTTTTATTGAAATCGATTCAATCTGATAATAATCTAGATTTTAAACCCTACCCAGCAAATAAATTTCTCATCGATTGCAGAGAGGCTTTGCAAAAATTAGCTAGGTTTCCAATCTAGGGCAAAAAAGAAAAATCTCAAAACCTAAGACATTGTAATATTGGAGTTACAACCCTTTTTAAGCGTATATACCTGATTAATTAAGAGCATACTTTGATGTCTAATCTAAATAAATTCATTCGATTGTGTTCTATGCAGCATGTAATTAAATCACTTTTTGATGAATATAAAATCGTTCCATTGTGTTTTATGCAACATTTAAAATGAGTCAATTTCAATTTTTACAATGAAACCATTCTAGAGAGGATGCATTTGTGCTCCCAATTTTATCAAATGTCTCTGAAAGGCTCATTTTTGCTTCAAATAGAATGGAAATATGATTATATATATGATCCACATGGAGCTCCTTAAGATGCCCTAATTAATATATATATATATATATATATATATATATATATATATATATATATATATATATATATATACTGAAAGAAATGGAAAAGTTTTAGCTCTTTTCTTACCTCTTTAATTGTTCTCTAAGTATGAATTATACTTGTGTAGATTATTAGTTGGGTGCAGGGAAAAGTTCAAAGCTTTATTTTAAAGATTAGTTAGTTGAGGATTAAGACATCTTGGTAGGGTGCTCTATATTTCCACCAAGTGGCTTGCTACCAAGACTTGACCCAATTAAGTTATAGTTATACCTATTTTTGGTCTAAATTCAATTCCCTAAACAAAAACCCTATCAACACCCTAACAATATATAGAAGGTATAGTTTGCAAAATATATACATATATACACAAAAACGATCATTCAGGAATGAAAATTCATCTACTAGACAAATTAATGTCAGATCAAATGCTCATGATCAATGGTCGTAATTTACGTCACAATTAATGTCTGTCACATCATCGATTTATAAAATCACCGCATGATCAATGGTTGTAATTTAAGTCACAGACGTTGGCCATAGATGTCGGTCAGATGATCAATTTATAAAGTCACTACCCTACATCGGTCAAATGATGAATTCATAAAGTCACTACCCTAGCTAAGTCCAATCCATGTCTTGATAGTATATTTCATGTACATTTTAAAAAGTTTAGTTGATTCTCAATGAAAAACAAACTAAACAAGAGGAGGGGGAAAGAGAAAACCATCATCATGTGTTAAAGTAAGTGGGGGAGAGGAAGTCAGTCATGAGTCATTCCCTAAAAATCCATGACAACCTCCCATTCCTGTTTCTTTTGGCTGCCATACTCTTTTGAACCAACCAAACTATGGAGTCTAAAGGCCAATCCTGGGCCTTCCACATCTTTACTCTTTTGAAACACAAAAAGTTGCCCTTCACTTATTAAATTCTTTCACATTCTCAAATTATTTAGTCCACTAGTTCTAACATTCTTTTGGGATATTTTTTAAAGCCTACCCAAAAACACTTGTCAAAACTTAGACCCTAATATTATAAAATAAGATACAAATTAATAAAGGAAATTAAAAACCACCCTTAGGCGTCCTGCTTTGAGTGGTGTGTGAAAAAAATGGAATCAATTTGAGAGGAAGGCCCTCACCACTCAAAACAGGACACATCAGGATAGTTTTTAATTTAGGGTTAAAGTGTCTGGTCTTATAGCATTTTTCCTAATTTTACTTGTAGTTTGTTGCCTTAATGGCATGATGGCATGTATTCCCATTTTTAGAAAAACAAAATTTGAGTTCTAATACATAAAAGTGCATCGATACCCATTTGTTAATATTGGGAGGGTTTGGAGTAGATTTTTATCATTTGGCAAAAAAAAATCATCGTCCCACTTTTTGTTACATCAAAAAGAATTAAGTTTTGAACTTCAAATCTTAACCTTATAAGAGAGAAGAAATACCTGTTAAGTTGCGAAGCCATTGATTTTATAAAATTAAAAAAAAAAAAAAAAAGAAGAAGAAGAAGAAGATATTTTGTTCATTGGAACTTAGTTCAAAATAATGATGTGATCACATATTTTTCCGATCAAGTTCCATTATCTCAAATATTCTTTTTAATACAACCCATGTGTCCAAGTCATATCATGAAGTTATAGTTCAACTCCCATGCATCTGATGACAAGATTGTTTAACTATTTAATTATACATTCTTTTTAATTAATTTAGATTAAAATCGAGACATTTGGATTAGGGATGCTTTTTTTCTTTTTTCTTTTCGAAATATTCAACAAAAAGGCCCCATAGGCTATCTTAATCTTCCGAGCAAGAGAGAGAAAATTAAAGTTCAAAGAACCCTTCATTACACGAATGACTTGTCAAATTATTACGTCCAATCCCACTTTAGTGTAATACTAAATCTAGCGTTGTAAAAGGGAAAAAGCACAAAAAATAAGAAATAAAAAATAAAAAATAAAAAAATTCAATTCAAGGGTTTAATTTTAAAGCTTTTGAGTGGGGGATGTTCTTCTTTTAGGGGCAAAGAGTGTATATTTTGAAGGGATAAACACTACCTTTATTCCCAATCTTCATGATATTAAAATTAAGATGGTCCCTTGATTTGGCTATCATGTTATAAACTAGAGAAGTTTTGAGTGACATTGCATATGGTTGTCATAAACACTCTCAAGTCAATGAATTGGACAACTCAGCCCCCCTTAAAGCCCTATGTTGGGGGCCAAAAAAGGGGTAGTGATGAGTTGTTTCTAGAAAAAAGGTGATTCCAACCTTTTATATATATATATATGTGTGTGTAAATCTAGAGAGAGAGAGAGACAGACAGAGACAGAGAGTTCTAATACAATCATGGGGCTACAAGCCCACATATTAAAATTGGATTAGGAATAATTTTTGCTATTAATTATAGTAAACAGGTTGCATTTGTGTGTGCATACACACATGTATAATACTAAAATAGTTCTTATGTCCCCGCTACAATCATGGACTACAAGCCTACAACTAAGAATTGGATTAACAAGAGCTTTTAGTTAGTTTTAAGAAGGGTATTACATAGTTTTTAATACACCGTTGGAAGTGGTTTTTGTAAAGTTGTAAATATTAATTATAGTAGACTGGTGAGTGGTGTCCCCATGTAATGCAACAGTAGTTTCTTTAAGTTTTGACAGACTACTACTATAAATAAATTGTCATTTGTTTATCTTTTTCTTATGGCGAGACTGGTAGCTGATGTGACAGTGTCAAGTTAACAAAAATAGACATGATAACTAACATAGTATTACTGGCTTACCGCATTAACATAATAGGTTGATATTTCAGCTACTATTCTATTTTTGGTGACATGACACTAATGTGGCTGGCAATAGGATAAAAATGGGCAAAGTAGTGATGTGTTTAGCATTTTCCACTTCAATACGGTTGTGGGTTCCAAGCATACAGTTAGAACTTGGATTTGAAAGAATATTTAGTTTTAAGAAAGGATGATCAAGTTGTGTGATTCTCTCTCTCTCTCTACAATTTGGTATACACTACCCTTATTAGTATAGAAAGCATTAATTTGTAACTAAATTATGAAGTTTACAGCAGTAATCTGTTATCCATTTATAAAATTTTTCATTCTGGGAGACAAATAGGCTGCTTTGCTGCGATGCTTTTGTACAGCAGCATCAGGAGATTTGTACATAGAAGAGAGAGAGAAAGAGAATTGTTTTTGTTGAGAATTTAAATATGACATATTAATTTTTGTTGTTAAATGCGGCAATTTTATTTTATTTTAAATTTTTTGTTGGCGTGTATCTGTTTTAAAAAAAAAAAAGGTTTACCTATGATATATGTGTGTGTGTGTGTGTGTGTTTGTGAGTCAGGTCGACCCATGATATATGAGTATGGGTATAGTTTGGTCAAGACATGGTATTAGCTAAATGGGTAGTGATCATTTTGTGGTCCAACCCATACCCACCCCTAACCTCATCATTCCTTTTTTTGAAGGAGGTTGATCATCGACCCAATAGGTACCCAATGGGTACCTATTTATTACCCACTTATAAATGGGTTTCTAATGGGTGGCCTATTTATTATCCATTTGTTAAAATGTACCGACTCATACCCATTAATATTAAGTGAGTATGGGCGGGTTAATGGGTATGGGTCTAATTTGCCACCCCTACATACAACTAGAACTTGGATTTGAAAGAATATTTAGTTTTAAGAAAGGATGGTCAAGTTGTGTGATTCTCTCTCCCTCTCTCAAGAATTTGGTATACACTACCCTTATTAGTATAGTAAGCATTAATCGGTAACCAAATTATGAAGTTTACAGCAATGAGATAACAAGAGGAAGGGAGGTTGAAAGAACTATGTTCTAACCCTAGTCTCACTCTTGATTCATAGTTCTTCCATTTGAATTTCATGAAGAAAAGACACTCAATATTTGTCTAAACACTCTTTTTGGTGTTTTTTTGAAGTAGCTCCAACCGATTCGCAATCTTTGC
>JAESVK010000708.1:303319-313788 GCA_017140935.1 Hamamelis virginiana | reverse complement strand
TATATATATATATATATATATATATATATATATATATATATATATTCAATCAAGGTTGATTTTAAAAAATATACAATCTACATTTCATCTAAAAAATCACATACTCTTATGAGCATATGAGCCGGTACACATGAGTAAAGACAGAAATGATTAAGTATGGACATGTTTTTAAATTTAATTTAAGATTCAATTACTATTAGAATAGGTATTTTGAAAAACCGACCGTTGGATTAAATAATTTTCTTACGTATGTCATGTTTGCTAAAAATCACAATGATCCAACCATTGGTTTTCAAAATACAGACTGTTAAACAATTGTTACAGCATCCAACGTTAAATACAGTTATAGTGTTTCACGAGCAGTATTTTGAAAACTGATAATTTGATCATTGTGATTTTTGGCAGACATGACATACATAAAAAAATTATTTTATCCAACGGTTGGTTTTTCAAAATACATATTATATGTGAGAAAATGGTGAGTGAACTTTAAATTTATTTAAGGACTGTCTTTAAGTGATCATTTCTGTGAGTGAAGAATGGTATAAATATATACAACGACTTATAAAAATCAACAGGTTCTATCGATTTCGGTGGGTGCTTCCTCCTCTCAGGTACCGAACCCCCTCCCCCACCCTTCTCTCTCTAAAAACGAACAGAGCCTCTCTCTACTTTCTCTCTCTATACGTATATGTTTTGTGATAACGAGTTTTCTTTGATATTTTAGCTGATAATTCCCACATGAATGATGATTGAATCTTCTCCTCTCTCTAAAACTTTCTCTCTCTAAGCGAAATTTTTTTTTTTGGGGGTAAAATTAATAGCTTCTTAGAAACAGATCGATTTTGAAATTGAGGTTAGATATTTTTAGGTCTGTTTGATTTTTGTTGTTTTTTATGAGCAACTTTCGTTGATAAATTAATCTCTTCTCTCTCCGAAATTTCTCTCTCTAATCAAATTGAATTTTAAAATTAAATTTCAACGGCTAAGTTTCTTTGATTATGATACAAAATTAACGAATCGTCTTTGATTATTGTAATAAAACTTGATTACAATTCAGAACAATTTATATTTAACAACGCTGCTGTATCTTGAATGTCCTGATCTAGGGTTCTTTTTTTTTTTTTTTTTTTTTTTTTTCTGTTTTCTCTACTACGAATGGGTTGATGAAAAATAATTGGTATTGTTTCCTTTTAAGATTGTGGTAAATTTTTTGCCTCATTTGAGTAGAGCTAAGGGAAGAAACAATTGAAATAAAGAATCTTAGTATTTACATGCTTTGATTTGATATCGGTTTAAGAATTAAAGAATCTTGAAACATTTATGTGCTTCAAGTTGATATAAGATTGATTGGGTTTTCCATCTTTTTTGGGATGCAAGAACAGATGGGGAGGGGGGGAAAGGTCGGTTGGAAGCGCAGTAAGAGGAGAAGGGTTCAGTCAAAAGATAAGGGTTCGGATGATTCAGATGAGGATTACATGGTGGAAGAAGATGAAGTATCCGATTCGGAGCAATCTTCTTTTGAGGGCGATGAATTAGAAGAAAATTTTGATAGTTTTGAAGAGGAGGAGGAAGAGGAAGAAGTGAGGAAGGTTATTAGATCAAAATCGAAAATGGGTTCTTTGGGTCGGAGAAAATTTGGGGGTAAAATGCCGTCGAAGAGGAAAAGAGTTTCTTATGAAGAAGATGATGAAGATTATGATGAAGATTATGACGAGGATTATGATGATGAAGAATTTACTCCAGAGGAGGTTGATTGTGTGGATGAGGAAGAAGAATTTCTGGTGAAGAAGAAGAATAATAAGAAGGTGGGCCAGCGTGCTGTGCGGAAAAAAGCTTCTGTTAAAACCCAAAAAGGGAAGAGGAAGGTTATGAAGAAGCCTTTGAGAAAGAAAGGAAAAAGGAGCTTTGGTTCACGGAGGAAAGCAAAGCTTGATGATGATGATGATGATGATGATGATGATGAAGAATTCATAGGCAAGAATGCAGTTGTGAGAGAAAGGAGTAAGAAAAAGCCTGGTCAAAGAAAGAGGAGGTTGGTTGTACAATCTGATTCAGATTTTATGAATTCTGCATCTGACTTTGAGTTCACTATCTCTGAGGAAGAGAGAGAGCAGGTGAGAGAAGCTGGCAAGTTATGCAGAAATTTGATGACTAGTTTGAGGAGTTCATCTTCGTCAAAGAGAATCCAGGAGGATGTAGATTTGGGTGAACAAAGAAAACATCTGGGAAGAAAGGGTAAGGAGAAGGTAGAGGATATAAAGAATGAGGTGGGTAATCAGGTGTGTGGGATCTGTCTGTCAGAAGAAGGAAAAAGGATTGTGCGAGGAACATTAAACTGTTGCAGCCATTATTTTTGTTTTGTTTGCATCATGGAGTGGTCGAAAGTGGAGTCTCGTTGCCCCTTGTGCAAGCAAAGATTTGTGACGATTAGTAAGCCTGCAAAGTTGAACACAGGAATCGATCTGAGAGATGTCGTGATACAGGTTCCAGAGCGTGACCAGGTAACTTGCTACTTTCACTGACAAATCTTTTAGATTTTGAAGGCAGATATACACTCATTAGTTGTATTTCTTTTAGTCTTTTACATATTATATTCAAGAAGTTTATTCCTGATATGAAATGGATTGATTGCTATATGCAGGTCTATCAACCATCCGAGGAAGAAATTAGGGGTTATCTTGATCCGTATGAAAATGTGATTTGTACAGAATGCCACCAAGGTGGGGATGACAACCTCATGTTACTTTGTGATCTCTGTGATTCACCTGCACATACCTATTGTGTTGGTCTTGGGCGAGAAGTACCGGAAGGTAATTGGTATTGTGAGGGCTGTAGACCTGTTGCTCTCGGATCATCCAATTCCCAAGCTCAAGATCTTCTGTCTGATCAAAGAGCAGCTAGCAACCACTTTTCTCATAGACCATCTCCTGTCGGAAATCTCAGAGAAGATTTAGACCCCACTTTGATGTCTTTACCTTCTACACCATTTACTCAAGGATTTGGGATTCTTCCTTCTCCTAGATATCTTGTTGGAGATGTTCAAGCTGCTTCTCAGATACCTGGAGTGGGGGCATCAACTTTGTCAGGAAGACGTCGAATACGTCTTCAGATACATAATAGAATGAGACAGATGGCTGGCAGAACTGATGGGATTTCAGCTGCCAATTTGGGAAGTGATTATTTTAGTTCTCAAGTTGATCAGAGTAGAGCAACAACATTTCAACATTCAAGAACCCCAGAGACGGGTACATCCTATTATAATTTTTTTGAGGAAAGGGTACAGGACAATCCCTCTCCAGTGCAAAATGGGGATCTTTTTCCTGCAAGAGCAAGCCATTTGAGGAGGCAAGTAGTTCAGGATTCAACTCCTACAACTACTGATGGTTATGTCCATGGCACATTATGGTCGGGGATCAATTCAATATCGGGTTATGAGCAACTCCGTGAGTGCAGCAGCAGATCCAGCGTTGGTTCCGACGGTAGTGTGTCCCCTTGTACACTTGGAGAGGGGAGCCATTTTTACATAGAAAAGCAACAGGTGCAATTGTTGGTTAGAAACCATTTGAAAAGCTTGTCCAGAGATTTTGATTTAGGTATGTTAAGTTCACAGTTCCTTTTTACTACTCAATATAGCACAGATTATGTAAAACATTCTTTCAAAGGCTAGGGAGAGATTTGGGTAGAGTTTATAGACAAGGGACTTCCTTTTGTAGAACATGCTTATTCTACACCAGTGTATCAATATGTGCACGACAGTAAGTCAGTAACATGAGTCAGATTTTGGTAGGTTTGAATGATTAGAAAAGGGTTGGGTGAGAGAAGGAGAGGGGAGGTACAGTGGGGGCGAGATGTCCAATGTGGGCCTCTTGATCAAGATGGCATGTATCTTGAGTTTTTTCTGGGAAAAAAAAAAAATGTTACGAGCAAATGCATGTTTTTTATGCTTGCATCCACTATGTATTGACAGTGTAACATCTCATATCTTCATGCATTGTTGCGCACAAGATGAGAGTAGATAAGCACATGGTGATAATTGTTTGCTCTACATGAACTGCTGTATTCTCATGCATATAAGATAGTGTATCATCATATACACCATATCTAGAGTAGCCTGTTACATGTGGTAGCACACTCAAGTTACCTGTTATCAAACTCATTGTTGAGGATACTCTTATATTTGGTCCATAGGAGAGCCTAGACAGGCCCTTGGGCTTCCCAACAGGAGGATAACCCGCTCCCTTCCCTTAAACCTCCCCACCCCAGGGTTGGAAGACTCAAACGCATGAATTCCACCTCTGGAAAGAGGGGGAGAGATACCACGGAGCCACAAGGGCCAGTAGGTAATTATGATGTTGCAGTACAATTAGGTATGGATTGTGATCATTTTATTGGAATGCATTTATGAATATTGCGTAAACCGTTTACCATACTATATATCCTTTGATAATAATATGAATATATTGATTATTTGTTCTCAAATTTGAGGCAGTTTTGCATTGCCCATTCATGCTTTTTCTTGTTTTACAGATCTCGATATACCATGTGATTGGAAACATTGTGTTTTATATCTCTTTTGATGCAGGCCACAATTCTTTCAAGGACATTGCGAGGAAGTCCACTCACACTATTTTAGCTACATGTGGGCTTGAGCACAGGAGCAGTGAGGTGCACCCTGTGCAACAGCCACCATCTATTTGTTCCCACGTTGAAACAATGGTGGATGCACAGATGAGTCTAATGAAAGGTCACTGCTCATCTTGTTTCGAGTCCTTTGCAAGGAACGTCGTGAAGACTATCATGAACGCAAGACTGCCACACTGGTTACGGTTTAGGGATTAATTCAAGGGTGTCTCTTCATACACCCCTTTTTTGTTTTGGTAGGAGTTTAGACAAGATTTTGTGTCCAACTTGCTTATTAGATATGGAACACTGACATTGGACATGGAAGGGCTCTGTTTTTTTATTTTATTTTGATCAGATCGACAATCATTTTTTCCTCGACAGGCCAAAATCAAATTCCTCTGATTCTGTTGATTGTATTATTAATAATAGCTACAGTTCAAATTTATCCAGCTCTGGTTTTCTAGTTGTTTATAGACATAAATTGCAGAGATTGTTCACAAAATGGTTTTGTTCTTGATTGATCAGATTTAAGAGTTGATTGTGAGGACAAGGCAAGTTAAATTTCACTGTTACTATTCATTGTATTCCTCTGGGTGACTTTTGGCAGTTTTTTTGGCAGTTTCATACTATCTGATACTGTAGGGCATATATGATTAGCATAGAAAATGTGTGCTAGTGGGAGACAAAACATGTGTTTTTATCCAAGTGTGGGACTTGGGAAACTATATAGCATTTTAAATATAGATCTGCAGGTTCAAATCTTTAAAATTTCCATACTAAATAACATTTTAATTCTATTTGCGTTCCTAGCAAAGCGCCCCGCATTACGCTTTCCGCCTTTTTTTTTTTTTTTTTTTTGGATAATTACGCTTTCCGCCTTTTATTATAATGACACAACTATCCTTTATTTATCAATAATGTTAAATTTATCCTTAATACTAAAATTGCATCAAGTGACTTTCATAAGGTTAGTTACATTACAAATTTTGAAAAACTGATCATTGGATAAGATACCCTTTTTATGTATGTCAAAAATCACAATGATCCAACAGGTGATTTCTAAAAAATTTGACAGTGAAAAAAATGTGATATTCTAAAAAACAAAAAAAAGTCACAGTTTTCATAATGACATTTTTCCCAAATCGACTTTTGGATCAATATTATTTTTTACATGCCTGACATACATAAGAGAGATCTAATCCAACGGTCGATTTTTCAAAATTTCTTCAACAACTAGCCCTATGAAAATTACCTTATGCAACTTTGGTATTATAGATGAATTTGGCATTATGGATGAATAAAGGATAGTTGTGTCATTACAATAAAGGAGCATGGGAGGCTTTGTTTAGAGCACAAATATGGCCGCCTTGTTTGTTTTTTTTTGTTCCATCCTTGATACCCATACCAGAAAAGGGTAGAAAAAAATTGCTGAAAGTCGAAGTCAAAACTTTTGCTTCACGAGGCATAGTTCTCAACTAACTTACCTAAATTATTGCAGGCCTCAATAACCAAGTTATTGAATAGGCAAATATATTTTTAAGTCTTTTTTTAGCTGCTTATAGCTTCTCCAGTGCAAATGCCAAATTTGGCACCACAAAAAGACACTAGTTGATGCAAAATTCCACTTGCCCAAATGGCACTAGTTGATGCCAAATTTGGTATATTTGGCATCACTTGATGCTATAATTAGAATTTGGCATCAACTAGTGCCTTTTTGGGGTGCCAAATTTGGCTTTTGTATTGGAGATGCTCTTTAACTGACCCATATTGGTGCAGGCTAGGTTATGGAGCAGGCAAATATATTTTTAAGTCTTTTTTTAGCTAAGCATGCTCCTGGTATAGTACCCGTTACGAACTAAGCTGCTCTCACACCACTGTCAGCAAACAGAAAAGAAGGCATAAAACGTCACCGTCCGACCACAAGTATCGACAAACCAGCCTCTCAACATTGCCATCATTACACTATCAACATTGGCAACACCCAACCACTCTTCACTAACATGGCGACCCAAATCCTCACATGTTTTCTTTATTTCAGCGAAATTAGCGCTTGCCTTGCGTGCAATCCACTTTACTCCGCAGAAAAAGTTGGAAAAAGGCACGAATGTTTCTCTTTCTTGCTTTTTGGAATTATTTTCACAAAACATAGCTAGGTCGCAACAAATGGTGGAAAAAGCACGAATGTTTCTCTTTCTTGCTTTTTGAAAGTGTTTTTCATAAAATATAACTAGGTATTCGCAGCATGGGTTTTAATAGAAGCTGATGCATGTCACATCTCACATGCTTCAAAAAAGTATTTTCTATACACAGCTCCATGTAGTTCATTCATCTGACGCAACTCCCATCTCAACTAATAAAAATACAATAACAAAATGGCACACCTGTGAAACAGAATGACAAAAAGCCTCCCCTCTAATTGCAACATCTATAGATCCAAACCAACATATATTTTCAAATAACCAACTTCAACCAATTGCCACAACAGAAATCCAGCACATGTAAAACACAAGCCCCAAGTCGATGGTTCTGTCAACGGAAAACAATAAATAATAATCATTAGTCATAGAAAGATAAAAACAGCTGACAAATAAAGGAAGATAGTTGTTTTTTTTTTCATTTCTTTTCCACTTAATCATGATCAGAATATAAGAAGGCAATAGGAGTCTGTTCAGGCCCTAACTACTAAATTCCACATGCAACATAAAATTACACCCATTCCTACATTTATTTCACTCATGTTTAATACATTGGCATATTCACTACAAACATTGCGGGGTTGGGGTGGGGGTGGGGGGGGGCTCTTGGTGTTGTAAAGATGAACTCCTCAGTAGCAGCCAGCCATATCGAACTGTTTTTCATGAGTTATCATCGAGAATGGTGGACAGCAACATCCCCTGCACAAACTCACATCTTCTTGCCTTCTCCTCCTGATCCTTGACAGACAAAGGTGATGATTTGACATTTCTGTAGCCAAAAACCAGTACATTAGATCCAGGAAAACCAAGATATTTTGAATACGATCTATTGATAGCAAAACTATATGATGAGCTAGATAACCAAATAATAAAGAGTAGAAAGGATAAACTAAACCCCTGTAATCCCAAGATAGAAGGGAAAAAAAAAAAAGGGATATGGGTGAGTTCACGAGAGAAGCAGAAATGTACAATGAAGCTTCATGCATAAGAAGATTGTCTAATCTAACGGTTGGTTTTTCAAAATACCTATCCTACGGCTCCCAGAAGGGGTGGGCTAACGATAAAATAAGTAAGGACGTCCTTGCCTGATCATATATATATGTTAGCCATATGGATTCAGTCCAACTTTGTTGTATGGTTTTGATAATAACAAACATTGTCTTGTGTTTTTAATGTGTTGCATTTGAGTGTAAATTTGAAAGATATGAACCAAGTCATGAATGAGGAAAATCAAGAAAAGCTAAGCTCAAGCATGAATTGGAAAATCATTAAAGCTAAGCTCAAGTGGATCACTAAAGAGCATGGAGCAAAGAGCTATGGCATTAGTGAAGTTCAAGGATGAAGCCAAGCACAAGGATTGAAGACTCAATAGTGAAGATTTTGTATTTAGTCCTTGTGTGAGTGTGTTAGAATATATTTATAAATCTTTCAATGGGTTAAACTCTCTTTGCCCTTAACCTTGGCCTAGTTGGACTTTAGGACTTGATTGACACTTTATGTTAAGTCCCTAGGATGCCTTATTGGTTGGTTCAAGTCAAATTGCTTTAGTTTCGATCAAATTTGTTTTATCTTGAAAATAGGCAAAATTAGGCTTGGCCGTTCTAAGGGGAATATAGGCCGTTAGAATGAGTCAGAGAGCTTGTTTTGGCCGTTAGAACGGAATTAATGTAAACTAACTAGGTCGTTAGAACGGGTTTAGTGGTCGTTCTAATGAGGTGTTATTGTCTCCCTACGGCCATATTTGACCCTAGGCTTATAAATACTCATTCTTTGGGTCTTGTTTGAACTAATGAACACATGGGAACATATACCAACTTAGTCTACATCATTCTTGTGTGAAATTAGCCAAAAAAACACATTCTCTCTTGAGCCAACTAGTTCTAATCTTTGAGAGATCTTAGTGTGAGCTTTATTTGTACTCATCTACTCTTTGAGGAGCTTCATTGTACACAAAATTCTTATTATAATCTTGTTGTAGAAGGGTTGGGAAGGTATAACCCTTGTGAAAAGGAGTGAGTTAGTGCTCCTTGGCTTGTAAGGTTTGATCTCCACCGGAAGTGAATTTGGGTTTTTCTATCTTGACCCGGAAGAAAGATAGTGTGTAGGCTTTCTCAACCTTGAAGGAGATTGTGATAGTGGATTGAGGAATGCTTGAGCTAGGAGCTCAAGGCGTTGATGTAGGCGAGGAGTGCCAAACCACGACCCACGTTAATATCTTGTGTTTGATTTCTCTATCCCTTAACTCTTGCAATTTATATTTGTGCATTTGTGTTTGTTTTTATATGAATTGCATAACTCTCTTTATTTGTGTGAATAGTTTTTAAATTCCATATAATTGTTTGAAGTTTACTTTAGATCCCATTCACCCCCACCCCTCTCAAGGGTTATTAGTTGAGACAACAATATATATATAATTTGTATTAACACATGTCTGTATGCATGTTGACCATACCCAAAGATCCTCATCAACCCCTTCTATAACTTTGGCTTATCATAATCTCATTAGCTATAAGAAAATCTCCAGGACCATCGAAATAAATAGCCCTAAACTGTAGTAACATTTCTGTCTCCACTTAACAAGACTTGAGTTTTGAGAGGCTCACAAAAAATTAGGGCATCTCATCTATAAACAAAAGTGAGAGGAAAAGGAGAAACAGAATCCTAGGTTAGACAGATAAATATGTGTCAGGAGTGCAATGCCTTTCAAGATTTTTAACCCTACTCTGGAATACACTCAAATTTACTGTTTACAGCCATAGAAATTAACCATTATCTTAAATACCCATTACTACCTCCTCTACATAACAGTGCATAGTTACCAAAATAGAAAGCAGAAACTGGAGATGGCATGCAATAATGATAACTGAGCTGATCTTGCTTTGAAAGGAACACCAAACAGGAGTGCATAGTTACCAAAATAGAAAGCGGAAACTGGAGAAGGCATGCAATAATGATAACTGAGCTGATCTTGCTTTGAAAGGAACACCAAACAGGAGTCCTAAGTGGACGGCAGATTATCTGCACTGCAATGCAATTTCCAACCAAATGTAATGTGATTCAAACATCACCAAATCTTACCAGCTTTATCTTGGTTAAATCACTTTCAGACCTGACATCTTGTGTCAAAGCACTCCCAAGCCCAACGTATAGCTCACAGGTGGGAGTAAAGTGAACTACAGAGAGCAAATTAGCATCCACAACTTAGAGCTGAGTAACTGCTGGTGCTCCAACAACAAAACCCTCCACCAAGCCTCCCTATGAGAATTCCCCTATTAACCAACTAATAAACAGAATGCTAATACTTATTAGCATTTTGTAGGTCTAAGGATTCATGACCTAATACCCTATTAACCGACTAATAAACAAGATCCCACTTACTACTTTTTAATATTAGGGTTGCCAATGTTCTATATGTCCTCTTCTGTGCTGCATGTTCTAATGTAGGTATGCCACCTATTAGCATTTCGTAGGTCGAAGGATTCATGACCTAATCCACTTAATTGGCCAGCTATCCTATCACATGGCTGATTCTAAGCAACTTCGACTTTAGCTTCTTTTCTGCCACATGGTTGATGCCCATTGGTGGGGGGGGGGGGGGGGGTTTTTTGGGTAAAAAAAGTGGGCCAAAAAAAAATTTTTTTGGGGATT
>JAESVK010000708.1:277028-290362 GCA_017140935.1 Hamamelis virginiana | reverse complement strand
AAATTTGACCATTTGAATGGTATTTTGGTTCAAAAAAAATAGTGATAAGTTAATCTTTTTAATTATCTTTGGATCAACTTTTTCGCGAAATATTTCAAAAATTTAGGATTATTGATGAAAAATGCCAAAAAAAAAAAACAAAACAAAACAAAAAACAAAACAAAAACAAACACAAGTATCATATATTGGGTTTGTACATTGTGTGGGCCCATCATTTGGATACATATATGATTAGGTCTACGTATGTGGATATAAGTTATACCCACATGAGAATTATAATCATTGTAGGATGCATATTTTGGAAAAAGTAATTGTTGGATTGGACATCGTACTTATGGGATGTCGTGGGCTTATGGATGTCGTGCACGCCAAAAATCACAGTGATCAAATGTCAGAATTTCTAAATATAGCTAAGAAAAACTGTTACCATTTAAAATTGTCACAGTTTTTCTCAAGTAACGTTTCTGAAAAACCGACCATTGCATCATTGTGAGTTTTTGCAAACACGACATTCATAAATACAATTTCTAATTCTACGGTCAGTTTTCCAAAATATGCATCACACAATGATTTATACTTTATGTGGATATAACTTACATCCATATATGTGGACTTGATTATTGCTACACACACACACATGAGAAGTTTATTATAAGGGGCATTTTAGATAAAGTTGGGTAAGGTAACTTGCGTAAAGTCAATTGCAAAATAGAGTTTGAAAAACATACTATTGGATTAGATTCATTTCTTAATAAAGTAATATTTGTCAAAAATCACAGTGACTCAATGGTAAGTTTTTTGGGGGAAAAAAATACCAAAAAGGAAAAAGCTACTTACATTTTGAATAATAAAAAAAGTCACAATTTTTTCAAAGTGTCATTTTTCAAAAACCGACAGTTAGATAACTGTGATTTTTTATAAACACGACATTTATAAGAAATATATTTAATCCAAGGGTCATTTTTCAACATCTATTTTGCAATTGGCCTACACAAATCACCCCAAGCAACATTACTTAAAGTCAGGGGCGGATTTATTATGGGGGCAGTGGGGCACCTGCCCCCACTAAAATTTGGGAATTTTTTGGGGTTAGTTTCTAAATTTCAAACATTTATTTTTCTTTTTTCTTTTTTTTAATTTTCCCCCATAAAACTATCTGAGAAAAAAAAAAAAAAAAGGATTCTTTTCAAATTTAGAAAATGTTGGGAAAGTTTCAAAAGATGATGGTTTATATCTAATGTATAATTTCATTGCATCCTATGAATAATAACAAATAAAACCTTTGGATAATAGAATAAAGTTGCTTGTCCAATAGATAAAAGAATAAAGTTGCTTGTCCATTGAGAAGACCTCTGTCACAATCAGAATATATATACATAAAAAGGTATGGTTTGTACCTGCAAAAATAAAAAAAGGTGAGACTTGTTTAACACACACACTCTCTCTCTCGCTCTCTTTCTCTCTCTCTCGCCCATTTTTACTTGTTGGCTATTGCGAGACTTGCTACTCTTTGTTATCTCTCTCACGTCCATTTGTATTTGCTGGCTGCTACTAGGTTGCTTCTCCCTGCTAGTGACTTGTATCACTCAATTCTCTCTCTCTCTCTCTCTCTCTCTCTCCTGCCCACCTGCCCAAGCATGAAGCATTCTCTCTTTCTCTTCAGCACAAGCACTCTATTCATGTAAAGTTCAGTTATTCCCATTTCATATATATATATATATATATATATATATATATATATATATATATATATATATATTTGGTTTGTGTGGTTGCCAAGAAATTATTGAAAAAGAAAATAAATGAACTTTGGATTGGGGTTTTTTATTGTACAGGGATTAGATAAAAAATTACATATCTTCTACTCAACAAAATAAGTTAACTTGGGCATTAGAACATTGTTTTAGCTATCATTTCTCATCTCCAAGTCAAAGGTATGTTGCTAAATCCTCTCTTTTTGACATGTTCTATGTGATTATTAATTTATTATATGTATTATATAGTTGAGATTCTAATTCCAAATATGAAAAATATAATGTGGTATAAAATTTTTCATGTGTAATAGTAGTATATATTCTGAAATTCATTTCACTTTTTTTCCCTTATGCTCAATTTTAGTATTTGACCAAGTAAATAATGCATAATTTTTTTTATTCTAATGAACATTATTCTTGTTTTAATGTTGTGGGGTTGTAAATATTTATATCTAAATGTTCAAATATAAAATCCAATTATGTAATCTGTATCTTTTTATTAAAAACTTAATTATCCATTTATCCATAATTGGATAAACTAACATATCAATTAGGTTGCTTATTTATTTATTTTTTTTAATATACCCAATGAAAGTATGTAAAATATTAGAGTCTAACTAAACTAATTAATTTTTTTGTCTCAGTTATGGAGAAATTTCTTATAAAAAAAATCAAAAGTAGAGCAACCATCTCTTAGTAATTAATTTTGTTGTGAAAACAATTAATTTATTTCTATGCATTAGTAATTAATTTTGTCATGAAAACAATGTTAATATTATGTAAAAAGGCTATAAGTATTTACTTTTTGAAAACTTAATGATTAGATGTTTTATCTTTATTCAAAATTATTGGAGTTACAAGTGGGAGACATTAGCTTTTATAAATTTTATATATTAATATTAAGTTCTTAAGTGCCCCCACAAAGGTAAAATCCTAGTTCCGCCCCTGCTTAAAGTGTACTTTAATAGTAGAGTCCCCATGCACGCGCACAGAGAGAGAGACAGAGAGAGAGAGAGAGAGAGAGAAGAGTGTCCAACTTGCATTCTTGTAAGGACAATACTTGCTTTCTCACTAGCCCTCCATTCATATCTGTGTATTATAATTATTATTATTATTTTTTAAATATCATGAAGACAAATACATGGACAAGTTAATATTCATATATGTGAACATATACATACGCCCCTCTCACCTCAACCTAATTAGTTGAGATCTTAATATACGTCGACATGCGAACACAGACATGTAAACGCGTATCCATATTAACATAAATACGAGAATGTGTGCATAGAATAAATTCTTCTTTGATTATTTGAACACAAGACATATTATTGTGAATAAAATAAGTAGGACTTCTTCCTCACCGATAAGAAAGACAAGTCTTTTCCTTATTGTAAGTATTCTCATATTTATATAATCTAATATTCTTATATCTCAAAAAGAAAAAAAATTAAAAATTTAAAAATTAAAAATAATAGAAAATTGAATACTTTTTTTTTGTATTGAACTTGAAGAAAAATATAAAATTATGTAATTTATAAACAAATGTATTCGGTATAATTTAACCGTATTTTATTAATAATTTAGAAATTTTAAAAATAGAAAATGCATATACGGAATGTCCAGAACAATAATTAAACAATTAGTTGATGTATTGAAAATGAAAGAGGATGTGAAAGGATGTCCGTCCACACATGCGTTACGTAGCTCGAAAGTCTTCATTTGTATTGGTTGATTCCGTGTTTGGGTCCATCCGCACAGTTCTTCGAACATTCTGACAGCACGAGTTCGTGGAAACTTCCCTGTAAAAGTTTACCCTCAAAAAATCCAAAATTAATTTTATCCAATCTTTTTCACCTTTTTGATACTTTCTAATTAAGTTTGCCGGTATCATTTTCCATGCTTTATTCGAAGTTGGCATTCGAATTTTATTGGTTGTGCCTTTGACATTATGTTCATCAAACTTTGCTACTAAGAAAAAAAAATTCTTAAGCCTTTAAAAGGTGTGTTCCTACTGGGCGGAGATTTTCTGTTCCACTTTTATGTACTATTTTTCTGTCCCCTCTCACATAAGTCCACATTGAAAATTCCACATTTTAATAAATTCCTACTGAGCGGAGATTTTCTGTCCCATTTTTATGTACTATTTTCCTGTCCCCTCTCACAAAAATTTAAATATGAATATTTATTAAAATGTGGAATTTTCAATGTGGATTTTTAAGAGATGTGATAAGAAAGTGGTACATACAAGGGGGACAGTAGATCTCCACTGGTCCCTAATGTGTTATGATCCTAATTAATTATAGTTTCTCTTTTTTTTTTTGATCTCACATTTTCTTTTCTTAGTAAAAGATGGATGGTTTGAATTGATTAGGAACACAGCAAAATTTAGAGACATGTAGCATTATCAAACATATGTTTGGTGTATGGTGTATTCGCTTTGGTTGCATATAGATGTGTTGTCATTTTAAAATAAATAAATAAATGACTCACTTGTTTTTATTTTATTTTTAATTTTAAGAAATAAAGAGTATGTTTAACATTGATGATAATTATTTCTTTTAAAAATGTATTTAGATAAGTATATTGAAATTTAATAAGCCATAGTTAAGGTAATTATGGGATAATAGTAATTGTGGAGTGACTGTGGTGGTGATGAAGTTAAGATGGTAATAGATGAAGTAACTACATAGAGTTAGTAGGAAAGAAATGGTGGAAAAGTTGCAACACCAATGGAACAATGATAGTGGTAAGGCTGAATTGATAATGGTGATGGTATTTGCAATAATAGAAAGACAATAATTAGAAGACAATTGCGATGGTGGAGTTAAAGTGCCGATCGAGATGAATGAGGTAGTAACAATATGTGGAATAATGATGGGGATGATGGGATTTTGGTGAAACAGGCGAGAACGATGGTAATAGATATAACTGTAGGAGGAATAGAATAGTTGTGGTGATTGGTAGTGGTGGAGTTAAAGTGCTGATCGAGACGAATGAGGTAGTAACAATATGTGAAATAATGATGGGGATGATGGGATTTTGGTGAAACAGGCGAGGGCGATGGTAATAGATATAACAATTGTGGGAGAAACATAATAGTTGTGGTGATTGGTAGTGGTGGAGTTAGGGGCAATGATGGTGGTGATTTGGTGTTCGGCACAGTGGTATCAATAATTTTATAAACAAATTTTCAAGAAATTTGAAATTTTGCAAAATAAAAATTTATATTTTCAAAAATTTTGAAATTATTTCAAAAATAAAAATCGAAGTCAAACTTGCCAAACATGCTTTTCAAAATTTTAATATATTTTAAAAATAAAAAATAAGAAACGCAAAGTGTAATCAAAATAGGGTCAAAATTTGGTTTTATTTTTTATTTTTTTAAAAATGATATATATAATTTTTTTTGTAAACATGCTATTTAAACAATTTTGCAAATAGAAAATAAAAAATAAAAGGCGAGATATTATTATAAAATGGGTTGCTCTAAATCAAAATTCAAAATCAAAACATGACTACATGTTCCAAGATCAAGCCCAGGCCAGCCTTGGGCTAAAGCCCAAAAAGTGGGCGCTTTAAGCTCCAAATTTTTTTTGTTTGTTATCTACATATATACAACCTCCAATATTTAAGTCTTGCAGCCCCCTCTGAAATATGGTATATAGTCACTAACAAGTAACAAAAGCCAAAAAAAAAAAAAAAAAAAAATGCCACATCAAAAAAAGAGTAAAGCTGTAGAAGTCTAGATTCTAGAAGTCTCCTCTCCTGATTTTTGATTCATGAAGCTTGAAATTTAAGCTCAGAACAGCAAGTCCGCAACTGGCAGTAAACTCTGGCTCTCTCATCCTCTCTCGACCGATGGTAATCTTTTTATTTTGTTTTTTCTTTTTGAATCATTGTGTTCAATGAATTAGGGCTTTGATATTAATTGTTATAAATAAGATTTTAGGGCTTTTAATTTGGGAATTAAATTAAAATTTTAGGATTTTTTTTTTACAGTAAACAAAGAAGACAATTCATTTGATTTTATTATTTTGTTATTGTAGGATTCATCATTTGATTATATAAGTCATGCCTCTTAAAAGAAAATATGAGTCTGACCATCAAAAAAAGTTGAAAAAGAAAAAATTAGATGCATTTATCAAGTCTCAAGCAGGGGCTCTTGACAAATTTTTGGTAAATACTAAATATAAAAAATCTTCTAGTTTAGTTGGAGTTGAGAGTGTACCCGAGATTGATGAACATGAAGATTTAACAATTGTAGAACCTAATGTTGATGAACGTGATAATGCAAATGTTGATTAGATTGTTGATGAGGGTGATAGTGGAAATATGGAAAATGACATGTTTATTTTTTAGGTAATTATAAAAAATATATATTGTTTTATGTTTGAAATTGTTTTTTTGGGCAATTCCATGATACAATGGTTTTTTATTCTTTTTTGGTTTACTTTTCGAATGCGGTGGAAGAAGATGGAGATACTATTTTGTTAATGGACAAATATCATATTGGTTAGCTACAACATTTACATGGTATGTTCTACTATTAAACAATTCTTTTTTGTTGATGTACTGTTGAGGTTTGGGATGAGACAATTGAAAATCCCTTTTTATTTAACTATTTCCCCTACTATAATATGCTATAGTAGATATTGTTTTATAAGAAACTAAAATCTTTAACGTAGTAATTAAGATGCAAATTTTCTTTAGAGTTTATACGTAGAGAAGCTCCTCTTTTAAGTAATCGCTTCAAGCCACCCAAAGCCCAGGACCGGCCCTGATCAAGCCCTGGGGTATATTTTTGAACACATCCTTTTGATTGAATTGGCAAAGGGTGAGATAATCAAACCCCACACTTTTATAACCAAATTCCATAAACTCTCAAAATACACTTAAACCTTATTGCAGCCCTAATTTCATTAGTCTTCATACCCCAATTTCAAATTTCACACAAATTTCAACACTTTCCTCGCAGTGCGCCTTCCTCTCTCACGCCCTTCTCACTATCTCATTAATTAGACACCTGTAGACCGATGTTGGTTTCACTAAAAATCAAGTCACTAATCTAGCAAATTTCTCGAAGAAAAGAGATGGCCACCATGCGAAATGCTTGGCAAGATGTGATGGCTAGCAAATGCACTTGAGCTAGTACTACTAGCTAGTAGTAGCTACCAATCTGAATGGAAGTATGAAAATAACACAACGATTAGGGACTTTCAATCCAACTCACGATCCAATAATCATCTCCAAAAAAATTGAATAAGAGTTTAAGCCATCATTTTGACGCGAACATGGTCCATTTAGGTAGATACTACCCCATTTTTTTGCTGATTAATTGGGGTGAAGGGTGGCAATTAAGGGCCATTACCAGGGTAGGTAATCTTGGTTAAAGACTTAAGAGATGGGTTTAAATGAGAATAAAAAGAGAAGTGAATAATGGGTAGGGTTTAAATGAGTTAATGTCTTTTTTTCTTGAGCGGGATGTGGAAATCATTTTTTGTTAGAATTAATTGTTTTTTTTTTAAATATTTATATGTCCTTAATGTTAAATTTATTTATAGGTATTTTTAAAATAGTAATAATATGTATGGGGTGTAGAAATCAACTTTTAAGGTTATTGGGCCAACAAAGCAATCCAAACTCCAAACCCAGCCCGACCCATTCCTCTTACCCAGCGCCCACTAAAGCCCACACCTGACACACCAGCACCAAGCTCCTCTGTTATTGGACCAACGGAGCGTAACTCTCCAATTCTCCACGCGCACCATCGTTGTCACCTCCCTATTACCACCAAGCTCTCAGATTCCATACTCGCCGGCGCCAGCCTCGCCGTCCGATCACTCTCCCAAGCCATTCCCGATCCTAATTTTTCTTCACTCTCTCTCAATTTCCTGGCCGATCATGAGAAAACGTTCTTCAACATTCCCGTCCTCAGATCTACGAATGACTGATCGGAACCTTTCATTTAGGTTTTGATTTCTGGTTTTGAATTCAGCGTTCTATCAATGGCGACGAGAAATAGAACGCTAATATACAGAAAGTACAGAGATGCGTTGAAGAGCGTGCGTGTACCACCGGGTTCGTCGCCGTCGTCGGCATCTCCGTCGACGAGTTCAGGTGGTCCTGTGATCGAATTGGCCAGCACTTCGCTTTTGAATCCTAATCGGTCTTATGCCCCTCTCAGTACCGTTGATCCGGGTAGTGCCAGGTACATATACACATATATACCTATCTTTATGTATATATATCCGTATATATTTAGTAATTTCGGATTTATTTTTCGAAGCGATGAGATCGAAAGTGTTTTTATTTCAAAATTCATGTATCTTCACGCATTTACTTCAAATTATGTTCAATTCATATATTTTCTTGCTCTCTATACATGTGTATAAATATATTTCAAATTTTCGAATTTATTTTGGAAGCTATGAGACTGGAGGTGTTGTAATTTGTAGTCTGTGCTGGTATTGGCATGTAATTCATGTATCTTTACACGTTTATTTGTGTGCGTGTAACTTTGTTGGAAGCTCTGTTTGTTGTTTATATTCCATTTGAATGATGTTTGAGAAAAAATGGTGTGGCAGATAGATTCAGTGGATTAAATGTGTGCATTTGTAAGTATGAATTTAGAAATGCTGATCTGAGTGGTGTTGCTCTTCGGATATTATTTTATTTTCTCTGAGTTGATAGTCTCTAATGCAACTCTTTGAAGCCAATCTCCACATCACAGCTGTAGTTCCACCCACAACCCTCCTCCGCGAATTCTTTATCCTTCTTGCTGATACAGCGAAAAGCATGATAGAGAAAGAAAGCTGTAGCCTTCAACCCAAGATTGATAAAATGGGCTCCTTGAATCCACAAGGAAGATAAACTAGAAAAGTCTCAATAATATTATACGGAGTAAATCAAAAGAAGAATGAATAAATGTAGCCTATTACATCCCTTCTTTAAAGGAAAAGGGTGCCTTCTTCCTACTAGGACTGGGATAGCAAAAATTTCAAAAAATGTAAAATTCTGGAGTAGTCTGAAACTTTAGAAAATAATTTGAAATAAGATATTAAAAATATCTTAAAAAGAACGGAATCAAAATAATGTAAAACAACCGCAAACGACTCAAAATAGAAATTACTATTAATGGTAATTGGTAAAGAATGCCTAAAAGTGGATGAAACTGCCTTTTTTTAAGTCAAAATTCACAAATAGCAGCATAGCAATTGAGGATGTTGTAGAAATCGAAAAGAACTTTTTGGATTGGGGTGGCTCACGAAAATTGAACATCATGGTACAAAGTTATGGCAGTTTGAAGCCAAGTTGTCGTTTTAGGGCTTTCAGGCACCTTGCTTGGGCTTTTGCCACTCCAAGTTCTCCACAAATGATTCGGCCACATGATCTACATGACTTGTGAATCTTGGAAGCCATTTACCCAATACAGCTTCCCTCATAATCAATGGAGGCTTAATTCCAAGCACGCATACTGCCTTTGGCAAACAAATAGAGAGTCCCAATCCACGAGAATATTTAAATTTTTCTGCAACTCTGCCCACCAAAAGACTCTTTGTAACTTTTAAAATCTATTGGTAGTATTTCTAATATCTATGAAAACAAAGGTGTTGTTTTCAGGTCAGACTCAAACTAACATGGTAGAAAGAACTAAAGAAGTGTACAGCTTTCCCACCTTGGAATTAGGATTATGCATCAGTTACTTTCTTCCTTTCTCTCTTTCAGTCAGAGCATAAAGTATGTGTGATGATGGGAGCATGTGTTAAAAATAGAACAGTGGATGGTGCCAAATTTGGCATTTCATGTCACAAAATTTAACTACTTTAACTTTTACCTTCCTATGTATTTTCTGTCACTCTAAAATAGTAGGAAATTCAATGTTGTTTTGTTGCTGTAGTAAGGGTGCAGTTACAGTGGGTCTACCTCCAGCTTGGGTGGATGTATCTGAAGAAATTACGGCAAATGTGCAGCGTGCACGGATGAAAATGGCTGAGTTAGCGAAGGCTCATGCCAAGGCCTTAATGCCCTCGTTTGGTGATGGTAAAGAAGATCAACGCAAAATAGAGGCTCTTACCCAAGAGGTAACTGAACTTTTGAAGAAATCGGAGAAGAGATTAAAGAAACTTTCTGCATCTGGGCCTTCTGAGGATTCAAATGTTAGAAAAAATGTGCAGGTATGTGTTGATCATAATTACATATCCTGCTGTGCCAATTGTTTTGATTCTTTTAAAGAGCTTGATCCTGTTTCCAGTTTCTCCATTTCTTGCTTCTGGAAATAAATGCTGCTGTGGTTCATTATGTTGTTATCTATCAGACACCATTCTAAAATTGGCAGGCTTTAATCTCTACTGAGATGATGCATACAGATTTACTGGAACAAGTGATACTGATTTACTATTTACACCATCTTTTTCTCTATCTCTTTCTACTTCAAACTTGCTTTACTTGAACAGTTGAATGGTTAGTGTAAGCCTGTATTAATTAGCCATCCTTCACTGTTGTTTCGAGAGCAATCCAATCAGACTTATATTGAATCTACTACAGGTTTTTGGGTATCTTTTTTTCCTTCCTTTACCCCTTCTCAATGATGGTGAGAAATTAGGCAAGAGGTTCTCTTTTCTTCTTCCCTGGACTCCTGCCCCTTGCAGGGGAAAAGGAATAGGGTATCTAGCTTTCTTGCTCAAAATTAGTGATTGCCACATGTCTGGTGGTTATGGTATTTATGGCAAATTGGCAATCTTATATTAGCTCATATTGTTCCAAATGATGGGCTATTCTGGTGAACCATGCTCATGTTGGGATGTTTCCTCTGCAGCGTTCACTTGCCACTGATCTTCAGAACCTATCAATGGAGCTTCGCAAGAAACAGTCAACTTACTTGAAGCGCCTTCGGCAGCAAAAAGAGGTCTGGAAAGATAATTTCTTTTTTTGATCATACATAGAACAAAAATATACTAGCAGCTTCAATTCTGCATTCTGGGACAGGCATGACTCTGCAATTCAGATTTTTCACAATGCACGGGCATTGTATTTAACAGCAATTTATCATCTTCTTAAATGTATTATATTTAACACTTAGTAGCCCAAGGTGTATGTTTTCAAAGTTTTCCTGATCTATTGCTTTGTGATTTAGGGTCAAGATGGGGTTGATTTAGAGATGAACTTAAATGGGCATAGATCTAAAATGGAAGATGATGACTTGGATGACATGGTATGCCAACTTCTTAATCTTCTCATTTTTAATTTTATTGAATGTAATTAATCACAAGAGACATTAGCTGCTTGAATTAGAGGTCTGCATCATATCTTACAGGTATAATGAATAGGAAGCCCATAATGTGAATCAACAATGACCTGAAAGCAGTACCTTTAAGCATGAACCATGGCCTGACTTATATTTTTCTTCAAAGTTTTGCCATGGTTGCCTACATGATATTGTCAGATTAGATTTCCTGTACTATAGGTGGATTGTGTGCTTCAATTGTGTATTTTTTGACAAAATGTGCTCTTGCTTGTGTCAATCCCCATCTTTTTTTCTTTTTTGACGAGGTTTGCCCGTAACTTTGGAGAGTTGGATTCCCTTGTCCTGTACTTTCCTTGTAACTCAACAAATTTTGACATACACGGCTTTTTATCATCTTTTTTTTCCTCCCAGTTAAATGCTAACATTTTTAAATATTTAGGGTTTTAATGAGCATCAGACGGCCAAGTTGAGGAAAAGTGAGGCATTTACTGCAGAAAGGGAGAGAGAAATCCAACAGGCAAGTGAAGGCTCTTGGCTTATTATTCTTAGTGTTTTACACTAAACTTTTTCAACCCAAAGAAATTCTCTCTTATTTTGTTTTGTAGGTTGTGGAATCAGTTAATGAACTTGCTCAAATTATGAAGGATCTATCAGTCCTCGTGATAGACCAGGTTTGAAGCTGTACATCCTCTGTAATATGTCCATGAACTTCCAAAGGGATCCAGGATCACTTACTGGATTTATTTGTCCAAGCAGGGCACTATTGTTGATAGAATAGACTACAACATTCAAAATGTCGCCGTAGCAGTTGAGGAGGGCTTTAAACAGCTGGAGAAGGTCTTGTTTCTTTTCCTTATCTGTTATTTTTATCTAGAATTTCAGCATACCTTCCCCTTTTCTTCTTCATTAATATTTTATTTTAATTTATAGTTTCTGCAAGCTGTTGTTTATCTCTCTCTCACTCTCTCAAATACACAATTTTTTTTTCCCTGGTAATGTCATGTTGGGTGTATTGAATCTTGCAGGCAGAGAGAACACAGAGACGAGGGGGCATGGTGAGGTGTGCTACAGTGCTTGTCATTATGTGCTTCATCATGTTGATCCTCCTAATCCTCAAGGAGATATTTTTGTGATGTATGAGCATAGTAATCTTTGGATCTTCCTTTATTTCTTATTGTTATGACTCTCCCCTCCCCTGCGACTTCTACGCACTCGGACATGCTGATGTACCACTAGCAGAAAATTTTGGAGTTTTGGATCGCCCCATTTGATACACTAGGTTAAGTCACTATTCTCTTTCTTATCTCTTCTTACATTGTTTTTTGGGTTCTTTTTTTTTTTTTTTTGTTTCATTCTCTCTTTGTTTGAGGTGGGGGTGTTGTGTTTGTTGTTAACTGGGGAATGTCTGCTCCGGGAAGATGTATAGAGCTTTTTATTGTATTTTTACTCCTATGGCAGGGTATTTTGCCAAGGACTGGCATTGATTCTTTTGATTTTCCCGGAATTTTGTTTCATAGTTCAGTCGTGTGAGGATATGAAATTTGTTATATCTGTTTGTATTGATTCTTTAATGCAATAACAAGGAATGCATTCCGTTTAAATTCACCAAATCTTCTTGCACACTGAAGGAAATTGCTGTGTATACAATTTCTAATTTGACAGTTTGAATGCACGATGACACTGATGCATTTGAATATTAATGTTAGCACTTTGAAAGCATTTTCATGTTCTGCATTTGGGTCTAAAGACTCTTGCAGGAATGGCAATTTGCATTTGTTGACCAAAGCTAGCAGAGAGAAAATTCATTATCCGATAAGAAATGACAAGATAAATGGATTTTTCTCTTTGATAACCCGATGAAGGCTATGGCTTCATTTGGGCATTTGTTTAAATTTGCCTATTCCAATGCATCTTGCATGGTAGGTCTGCTATCAGACTCAGAATGACCATTGCAGCAATCGGAGCAGCTCAGGCACTCTCTTCACTCGACTCCTAAGCAACAAAAATAGTAGACTTGCCTAGGTAAAGAAATCTGCACAACGGATTTTAAAAGTTCAAAGGTAAAGAAATGGTGGATTTTCCTTTTGATTGAAAGATAGTACTTAGTTTAAAGGGGTTGGGCTGGTAAAATTTTTGGTAGTTGCACTAGAGGTCTAGATTCGAATCTCACATGTAACAGGGTGGATGGAGGTTTAAGGAAAATGGAGAACTACCCTGTTGTGTAGCGCATAAGTTCAGCGGGCTTTCTTAGGACCAAAACTTGGAAAAAAAAACAAAAAGAACAGAAAAAAAGAGAAGATAGTCTTCTTGTGAAAAATAATATAGAACTACTA
>JAESVK010000708.1:259535-277018 GCA_017140935.1 Hamamelis virginiana | reverse complement strand
AAAAAAGAGAAGATAGTCTTCTTGTGAAAAATAATATAGAACTACTAAATAAAAGAACATAAGAATATACGTGGTTGGCAAAATTCTACACTCATTTCTTTCTCTTTCTTTCTGATCTTTTACTTTCTCTTGTTTTCCCCGTATCTTACTTCTTCCGTGTATATATATATATATATATATATAGATTAAAATGAGGGTAAATAATTGGTGGAACTATTTGAGATTTTAATAATCTACTCCTCTATCTACACATTTGGTGAGCTATATGGGAGACTTGAATGACCATCTTTGATTTTGTACAATAATGTAGAGTGGTGGTGGTTATCAACACCATTTGCTTTATAACAAGTCTTTATTTATTTTATTTTTTTGGAAAAATTATAACTAGACCAATTCAACTATTACCGATTTACAGTTTGCACCTATATAGTTTTAATCTCAACACATTGATTTGTGACACTTTGCACCTTTCTGTCAATTTAGCCATTTATTTTTTTGACTGAAAAAATATTGTTAGATTTATTATTGTTTTTATGCAGTATTTATCTTAGGTTGTTAATGTATATATAAGCATATCCGTAAAATTTTATGATTTTTTTCAATATATTTTAATTTTCATGAATTATTTTTTCTATACAATAAGTAACATAAATTAATAAAGAAAATATATTGAGAAAAATCACTAAACTTTATCGATATGTTTCATACATTAACAATCTAGGATTGGTATTACATAAAAAAATAATAAGCCTAACACTATTCCTAGGATACCTGTATAGCAAAAATAAAAAAATAAAAAAAGCCTAACACAATTTTTCAGTCAAAGAAACAAATAACTAACTAATTGAAGGGTACAAAAATCAAAACTATAAGAGATCAATATGTTGCAATTAAAATTATAGATTTATAGGGATATAAAGTGTAAATCAAGGATAGTTAAGGGGATCAAACTGTAAATTTTCCTTTTATTTTATTTTATTTATTTTTTTAGGCTTTGGACGAGTGTGTTCAAGCCTTAAAAAAAAAAAAAAAAAGAATAAGTAACAACTTACCAGCTCTTGTGGATTGCTGATATATTTTCCTTATAATCAGCCGATCTGTGGATTTGAGTCTTTGAACCTTGGAGTGAGTTAACTGAAAGAGGAAGATTGGAGGTTAAGGATCCGTTTGGACTCTTTTTTATGCGACAACAAATAAAAAGAAAGAAAAGAGAAAAAAAGAAAAAAAGAAAAAGAGAGAAAGTATAAAAGTAACAACTTTGTTATGGAGTGAGATGTTTAATTTCATTGATACCCACACAATCTGTACACAAGAAATTTCTTGTTTCATGATAAACATAAAGGGCAATGCCAAGCTTTCTAAAAACTACCCCTTTTTAATTTATAAAATGCAGATGCTATTCAAGTCGAATGGTAAAGTCTACGTGAGTGAGCATTGTATCCACACTTTACTTCGAATCCCCAATGGAACACCCATCTTCATCCAACAGAGTTTGGATTTGTTGTTGATCTGAGAAGTGATGTTGATCACCATTGGATGTCTGACATGCTTGTAAGAAAGGGAATCCAATGGCTCACATTAGAAAGGCCCATGGATTTGATAGGTGATCTAAAACACACCAAATTTGGGCTTTTCTTATGTTGAGCCATTGGATCCCATTTCTTGCACACGTATCGACCATCCAACGATGATCAACGAGTGTTGATCACTTGTCAGATCAACCACAAATCTAAACTTCATCCAACATTACTACCAACCCCATTATTACCTAGGTATAGGCACCTCATTTTCATTAACTATAAAATGCTTTTGATATTTTTGTTGCATTATTTTCAAAAAATAAAAAATAAAAAATAAAAAATAAAAATTTGCCACCTCAAATTGTTGGAATTTTTAAAGGGAAAAATCAGTGATGAAGAACAAAAAGTTCCCTTCATTTTTCTCATAAGGTTTAAAGTGACCCATTTTGATCCTACTGGAGAGCCAAAAGGGTTGTAGAAAATATGCTCATCAGCCCATAAGGCCTCGAGACCATTATGTAGTGTGTAAATTTGATGTCTATGTCATTTCTATGTTAATATAAATATTTCAACTTTCAAGAAGCAGCAAGCAGCTTTCATAGCTCAGTTGGTTAGAGCACCCGTTTAGTAAGCGGGAGGTCTTGAGTTCAACTCTCAATGAAAGCATTTTATTTTTTTCCCTGCTCAATATGATGTGCAGTTCCTCTCTACTGAATTTCTGTGTCACCTCCAGTGGCCAATGGAATCTTCATAGCAAGATAAGAAAATTCCACCAATTATTTTTTTTCACCATACTTTCATGTCAACTACCCACCAGATGATAAAAAACCATTGGGTGCATTAAACTAATCAAAAGAAAATTGGCAATGTTATAACAACCATTCCAATCTGAAATATTTGTAAAGAGTAATTTTCTTATGCAGACTTTCTTATGTGATGATTTCGTTTTTTAGTTAATGTTAAATGAGAATTTTGGAAAACCGACCATTAAATTAGATATTTTTCCAATGTATGTCATGCATGCCAAAAATTACAGTGATCTGACGATCGATTTTCTAAAATATAGACTGTGAAAAACTGTGACCATTAGATACTGTCAAAAATTTTCACAATCTGTATTTTAAAAACCAGCTGTTAGATTACTGTAATTTTTGCCATGCATGTCAGACATAGGAAGAATATTCGATTCAATAGCCGATTTTTCAAAATATCCATCCTACATAGACTAAAAAGCCAAGTTCTTATGTGAAGACGTCCTCATAAGAAAATGACGCTAATTGTAAAGCTCAATATATTTTGATGACATGGCACTGACATAGTGACAAGATGATTTATGATGAGAAAACTCCACCAATTACTTTCACCATGCCTGTTAATGATATGGCAATTTCATGTTAATTTCCACATCAAATAATAAAAACTCTTCAAATAATAAAAAATCTTGAATAAACCGTAGGATGTATTACACTATACAAAAGAAAACTGGTAATATTACAATTAATATATCCGAACGGTTGTAAAATCCAATTTACTTTTTCATAACATGACATAGACATGACAACTAAATTCAACTGTCATGTCAGATGAGAAACAGAAAGGTTAAGAAATGATTGGAAAATCATTTCAACCTTGAATGATTGGAAAATCCAACATCTTTTTTCTGTCTTCTCTGCAAGATTGCAACCATATGGAAACATAGGAAAACATGCTGTGGATAGAATCAATAATGGCCAGAGATTTTATTAATAAGAATGTGTTAAAATTACAACAAATGGGGTGTTACAGGAGAAGAAGATGACTGGAAACTAGCTTGAGTTCTTTTTCTTCTTAGGCTTGGTTGAGTCTGAGGCTTTGAAAGATCTTCCAACGAGGCTGGAGACCGACAGTTTTAGGTCGAATGTCAACCTCTGCAGAATCAATGACAATGTCTTCACATCCGACATGGCTCTGTGAGCTGAACCAACTAATGGAATTCCATACTTCTGACGAAGGGCTTGCAGTGATACTCCTGAAGAAAGCTTTGATCCTGTTGACAAAATCAATATCAAGTCTTCAAATATTTGACAAACACACAGAAGAATGAAGAGAAAGAGGGAGCGAGAGAGAGAGAGACCTTCTAATTTTATCAATTCGCGTGCCAGAGGAAGTGTGTCAACAAACAGCCAATCTGGAGGAACCTCAATGGAGCAGCGGCTAAATTCTCTGTTCAAAAAGGGTACATCAAAGCAGCGAGCATTGTGAGCGACCCATAATACGTATCCCCCTGGTTTCTGGCGGCTACTGACATACTGCAGTAATATTGGAATCAGCTCCTCCATCCTACATGAAGTTCACAATATTAAGACAAGATAATTGATCTGATCAGTTACATTTGAACATATAAACTTAACGATGCTCATCATGTAAAATGTAGAATCAAGCAGTTAACCAACAGAAAGGAAAATGGTGAAGAACCAAGCAAGTCCGACAGAAGCAAGAAATTTAGGGGCTTTACATTTTTATGTGACTATTTCAAGCACAACACGTACGTGTTTAGGGTTTTCTATGTTAACCCTGACATTCATGTCCAGAAAATGCTGTAGTCTTTTTAAGAGAATACAAAAATGAAATTTAAAATTAAAAATAAATAAATAAATAAAAATCAATTCACCACTGCAATATTGGGTATTGATTACAGAATGAAAGTTACCTTCCCTTCACCTTGCTGGACTATTTAGAGGTTAAAATTCAATGCCAGCAAGTTTGAAGGTTTCCTTGTGATTTCAGCATAAACTATTTGAGGTTGGCCTCATCTATGATTTAAGACCAAAATAACTGGAGTTTTGGCCACAAATTGGTTTTGGAGTAACACACATCACTAGTGACTGCCTTTCCCAAGTAGCCATATCCTGCAGGGCTTTTGCCAAATTAGAGGCATATGTCAGTTGGGCCATGTGTTTTCAAATTATTTTCACCAATTCCATCAATGTTGTTTTCAACCCTCCTCTCTTAATTTAAAGCCTTTTGATCCTAAACAAGTTATCATCTCACCCATGTCATTGTTGGTCTTTCATTGACATATCTAAGTTGCCTCTGCACCATCTTATTGGTTATATCCTACCGGAGACAATCAAAAACTCTGAATGTGCTCAATCAGATACTCTCTTTCCATCATCTCGAATCTATACCATCTTAACATCCTCATATTAGTGTGTGGATTTTAACTCATGAAACAGCCTATGGTATAGGACATCTGGTCTAATAGTTATATGATAATATTTTCCTCATCAACAGAAAATGTTTGGGGGGGCATTTTCCAAAGGAAAAATAAATAAATTCAAGGCATCAAGAGATACCTTTTCCCAAAGTGAAGAATCATGATAGATTTTCCCCAAGCTTCACTATAAAATATACACTGAGATAAATGCAGGCTTGATAAAAAACATGTCACCAGAAAAGTTCCCCAGAAACTATTTTTAATTAAAACAGACAGACAAACAAGATTGCGGAGGTCCTGAAGTAGCTTAAATCACATATCTATTTAAGTCACAGGTTTTAATACCATGAATAAATCTCCTCAAGCCCCTATTTAACGAACAGCCAAACCAAGGTAACAAGGTAGCTGCTTTGGTAAAATGTCTTGTTCATCAATCCTAGTTACATCATTTCCCCTACTCATGCTCTGTACAATATATTTTTTTATAGGTTCGGCTCATTTTGAAAAGCTTGGTTTCTAATGTAGCCTTTGAAATGTCTAATATTACTTTTACCTATTGTATCAACTAAGTTATGACAAGTTCGGATCCAGACCCCCCCTCTAATGTTGGCAGTCCAAAGCTTGGATGCCTAGGGATTGAAACTTGAAAGATATGGAAGATTGTTCTGTTTAGCGTTGGCATCCCAGTTTTAAGAAGCAACCAAAAGTGTGCGTGCTTGTCAGTGTCCAAGTCGGACGCATGTAGGAACCTATGCTGTGCCTTCACGTGTCCAACACACTATTTTCAATTAGTGGATATGTCCCATGTTTATAGCAAGACATACAAATTTAATTAATATCTGTATTTATATTAATAAATCTTCCAAAAAATTCAATATGCTAGTCAGCTAGTGAAACTTGGTTTTCAGTATTGAGGAACCAAGGGCAGATAAAGCAGAAAAAGAAGATCAATATGTGAATAGATTAATGAGTAACCAACGCCAAAAATCAAAACAAAATAGAAGGGTCTCAGTTTATGGGCTGATACTTTTAGTCAACAAGAATGCAAGAAAAACAATCACCAATTAAACAATAGGATACCTGGGAACATCAGGTCTATTGACCATATGAGTTGTAATGCCATGTATATGTGAATTTGGCACATAGCGTTCAGGATTTACTAGCGTCTGAAAAGTGCTGTTTTCACCCCCTGAAAGATCCTGAAGTGCAATCTCAATAATCCGTTCATACTCTCTGCTAAGCCCAGTGGTCTCAATGTCAAAAACAATAACTGTGACAAGGCTGGCCAAGTCTCTATTGTCAGAAATCTTTGGTTGAATATCACAGTATTCAATTCTTTTGAATTCACTTATCTCTGATTTATTTATATTTAACTTAGTGCTAGTCGAAACCTTTCCATCCAAGATTTCATGCTGGATGTTGCTTGGTTTACTGCTCTGTGTGTTTTTGTTTATTCCTTCTGTTTTTGTAGTTATAGATCTTCTAATCCATCTCCTACTGTGTCCTCCTTCAATACCGTAGGTACTTGAACCAAATACTCTAATGCCAGAACTTTTCCTGCAAGTGCTACCTAAATTGTGAAAGCTTTGCCACCAAGAACCAGCTAAGGCATGGATTCTGCACCTGGGAACTCGCAAGATTGAAAAGCACATGGGAACCGTCCTCATCTGAGCTTGGAAACTAAAAATAGAGAAAGCTTCCAGTGGGTAAATATTTCTGCATCACAACAGAAATGACTTTGACCTGAGGATGAAGATTTAGCACAATTAGTTAAATACAGAACAATGAAGTATCTTTTACGAGTTTATCTTGAGCCTATGATGAAATATCTACAGTATTGACTCTAGCACCAATAATCAAACATTTAAACCTTTGATCTTAAGTCCAGAAATTTAGAGCAACATAACTAACAATTTGTCCCATTAAATACTGGTTCAAGATTATTAGGACAATTCTAACAAAGTCAAGAGCATACAAATCATTCCCTGAATAGTGCAAACACTAGGGAGACTGAGTTTCTCACAACAATCACATAGAAATTTGTGATGCAATTATTTCCACTCATCCATCTCAACGTAATATTTTCTGTTACAATTTTACTTGATAAATGCCTACTTTGATGGTTCAACATTTGCTTTCATATAGTACAATCAGAATTTGCATGCAACAAAATCCATGAATCCATTGTGAACTTAGGTGCCACCAAGGTAGGAAACAGAAGGCCACAAAAAGTACCCAGTGAGCTCTTTGTGTAATATATTATACATAAGATAACTTGCACAATGGTGATCGAGTAAAAGAAGCATCTCAGCAGGTCATTAATATAGAGAATCCATTGTGAACCGCTAAAATGGTACAGCAGGTGATCTTAAGTGGCCCCAAGAGGTAGCTCTACTAATGCAAGTGAGGGCAACACAAGCAGTCAGGTGAATCAAGCTTAAGATCTAGATGCAAATGTGAGAATTTTCAGCTAGGAACCTGGCAGTATTGCAGCTAGAATTGCGACTAGGCAATGAGACTTCATATCTCCATTTATACCCACGTTTAGCTTGATTTAGGGTCCTCTCACACATCATCAGTAGAATGGATACAAGAATGATGGAACGGAGGGAGGAACAGAGAAGGGAGAACCACAAAATGTGAAAATTCAAAAGCTATGGTGTTGAGAGGTAGTCACGTACTCACATATGAGTCCTATGCCACAAGTATATGGTGTGAGAACAAAAATACCCCTTAATACTCTGTCTCTCTCTCTCTCACACACACACACACTCTCTCTCTCACACACACACACAGAGGCCCGCCAAAATGTGATTTGGTGTTTCTTTTTTGGGTAATAAACTAAGGCTTAGCATTAATTTTGAATAAGATGGCAACAAAACCAGGGTTTTAAGTATCGGGTAACGGATCCATAACGGTAACGGTAAAGGTATAACGGGTATCGGGAGATACATAACGGGTATCGGGCATCAGCGCTGTGAATTTTTTTTATTTTTGCACACCAACCCCCAAAAGCAGTAATACACATCTTTACCCTATACCAATGTATATTAATGTTTTCAAAGAGTTCTAGTGAATTTATTTCAAGTTTTCACAAATCATTAGTTTCTTACTCAATTCAAATTAATTGAGTAATGAACTATAACTCTTTGAATATAAATAAACGAGTTAAAAATTCATGTTCACCCATAATTTATAATTATTTTGAAAAGTATTTTTGTAATATATTTTATATTATGTAAGTTTTAAGTTACTAGCTTGCAAGTTACGGAAAATCATCCTGATCCACCAAAAAATCTTATTCAACAGAAAATAAGCTACTTACAAGAAATTAGAAATCCTATTAACAGACATGAAAGCTTGAAGAAGAGTTTTCCCCAGGAAGCTGTACCAACATCTAGGATATGTAAAGAAAAAATATCATCTGAAAGTATCTGATCAGGGATAAAATGCAAGAAGAGGAATTCATAATTTGTGTTAATCTCTAGTGAGAATCATATGTATAACTGCTGTAGTCGTATATTCCTTGACTGTGATTGGGTTGAAATGTGACAATTGACCGCATAGAAAAGGAAAAACTATAACACAACAATGTCTAGATGATCTATCAGTATGTTCATGGGATAGAATATTTTGAGATTTAATGCACAAAGAAAACGTACAAAATGATTTATCTCTTACTCACACCAAGAGCGACACTCAAAGAATACTCGCTATAAAGGTATGGAAATAATCAAAAGCCCATACTCTTCAACAATTAATATCTCAGTAATTGAATGAAAACCCAAGTGTAAAGATAACACCTTAAGCAAATTCATAAGTTCAATAAATCCCAATGTCTAAATACAGTTAAAGGAAACGAACATTAATAATCAAGCTGTGAACTTTTGTCCTATTCATTCACTGACCAAATCAAAACCTTACAAGCAACATTTCTACACCGGGCCTTTACACACACATGTATATATACAAAATGCTCCGTTGGGTTACTGAGAAAATGTAGAAAAATCAAAGAAATTAAAACTGTTAAGTCTGAGATTTGTCATCATTAGGGATCCAAAACACAACAACCACCACCACCTAAAACTACTTGGCTGAGTTCTTTGGGAAACCAAAATAACATAAAAGATTCAATTTCATTTTCCTTTCTTTGTTTTCTCAGCAACCAAACAAAGGGTAAAACTACGGATATACGAAACAATATAACAGAGATTCATATATAAGACAGGCGTAGACATGCATGAAACTGATTGGAGAAGGGAAAATACCGCATTTTTTCAAAACTTCAAATCAAGCTTCTTTGATTATACATGTGTGTGTGTGTGTGTGTGTAAACATCTACAGAGAGAGAGAGAGATTTTGTGTGGAGCGAGAAAGGATTTCGGACAATATGTAGCTGAGAATTTGAGATTTGAGAAGAAGAAGGAGGAGAAGAGTGCAAGTTAAGCCCACAAACTGCGGATCGTGAAAGCCCGATCCATCCTTCTCGGGCCCCATGTTTTCCATTTGTGTAAAAGATACAATGAGGGCACCTTCATGGTTGTATCGATGAGTTCTACTCAATTTTAAACCAAACTTTTTAAATCAAATTATGTGCCATCATAAATGAATACTCTCTCTATCCCATAAAAATAGACATTTTTCAAAAAACACGCCTATTAAGTAGGGGTGTGCGCGGGTCAGGTGAGGGCGGGTGGAGGGTAAAACCAAAAACCAACTCGTCCTTAGCGGGTGGCAAATTCTTTCACCCGCCTACCTTAATAACTGGTGGATTAGTTAAATATATGACAGATTTCAACTGGCGGGTTGGACAAATTAAGCGGGTGAAGCATTACTATTTTTTTTTTATAAACACCTAAAGTTCTTAAAACCTTTTTAATAAGCAAAAACACCACAAATTCTTATCTAACAATCCAATATTATGTTATTTAGTAATTAAATTATAATCCAAACAATTCTTTCAATAGTAATAAACTAAAGTGCCAAAATAAATTACCCTACAACAATAGAAGATACTAACTAGATGCGTAATATTAAAGGTTCATTGTTATTAAAAAATCTTACAAACTAACATATGATTTTACATTCAAAATTGAAAGAATATCGAATCAAATAAGTGCATATTCAAACTATCATAATAAATCTCTATAAAGAAATAAAAAACACTAACTTGCAAGCATATCCAATTAAGGGAAAATATAAGGCAGTAATGAAATTTATTTTATATAAATATATTATTTATTTATATATAATTATTTGACGGGTGGGGGAGGGTTGTCACCTCTATACACCCTAATCGAATCAAATCGCCAAAAATTCATCAAATCCATCCAATCCAATCCGCCTAACCATTGTAACCGCGGGTTGTGGATGGGGTCGAGTGGGTGGGGTCGGTTCCAACGGGTTGGGCAGGTTTTTGTACATCCCTAATATTAAGAAAACTCATTGATGCATTGATTTGTGATCTTTTTTATCTTTTATTTTCAAAACTATCTTTTTCAATAATTGCATTTGGTGTCATGTCAAGGTATTCTTGGAATAATAAAGGATAATATGAGAAAATTAAAAAAAAAAATTAATTTGACTTTTCAAAATAGACTATCATTTTAGGACAACCAAAAATGAAAGAAAGCCTATCTTTGTAGGACGGATGGAGTATTTACTATCACGTATTTCAAAAATACACTAAAATACACGAAAGTAAAAATTTTATCTTGCTGCCATATGAGATGGTTTAAAAATTTTAATTTAAAATTTGGTTCGCTATTACTTTTTTAAAAAAAAAATATGATTTAATCACATGTGCTCATTGACCCTAGACAACTTCCCATTTTTTAAAAAATATTTTTTCTTTTGTGGGAAAAAAAAAATATAATTATGATTTTTTGTTTCTCAAGCTATCCTAATAAATTGCATTGACCTTTTTGAACGTGGTGGGGCGTGGAATGGTAAGGTCAACTTGGGACCATTGGAGTATGGTGGGGTTGCGGAGTACATGATGGCTTATTATAAAATACAAAGCGATAGTCGTGTGTAATTGTATGTTACCTGAGACACCAAATCACGAAAGATGATTACACGTGGCAAAATATGGGAAGGAGGCTTCTTAATTTGATTGGAGTTTGTTGTGGAATTGCGAGAATGTAGTGAACAATTTGAATTTTGAATTTTGACTTTTGAATTATAGATTGATTATTATGGGGACAACCATACCCAATTACTTCTATGGTCAAGAGCTTTGGGAATCCTTTGGCATTTAGGGTTAACCAAAACGTACAAGTACCAAATTCTTTTCTTGGAGGTGAATCAATGTGCCAACATTTTGGCCAATTGAAAAAAGATACATATATACAATACCACTATTATCATTTTCAATTTTTGATATGATGTATCGTGGTATTTTATTTTATTTTATTTTATTAGTATTATCATATTAGTACAGAAGGAGTAAACTGCAATTTTTTTTATTATATTTATTGTATGAAATGTTCTAGTAAGTTATAGCTGATTTTAGTTAAAATCAGCTAAAAAATCTAAACCCTTTGATTTTTTTTTACAATAAATCATATATTAAATGAAAAGAAATTCAATAGTTTGAATTTTTTAGCTGATTTTATTAAAGTCAGCTATAGCTGACTAGATTACTTCTCATTTATTGTTATGTTGACATCTAAAATTAGAAATGGTAAAAGAAATTGTATATATAACTAAACTCAATTAATTAAGAAAAGACGGTGAATAAAAATGAGAAGTGCATTAATGTGTAAAGTCACGAGTACACTCTTATGTATTGGTCAAAAAGAAAATTATTAAATACACCGATTATTTAATGAGTTTTCATTTCACTATTCAATATTAGTTATCAAATTAACTTGTTAGTTGACATGATAGTTAATGTGACATTTGTGACAACTATTATACTTATTTTACGCGGACATAACAATATCACATCAACTTTCATATCAAACATTATGGTAGAAAATGGTTAAAAATAATAATAATAATAATAATATATAGTAACATCCAATTAAAAAGAGATGTAAATGAAACTTTTATTATATGCTAAACACCCCTTCTTTTATTTGTAAGCAAGTGGATGCTGAGGTTCAAGGGGTTGCTACCCTCTAAAAAGGAAGACCCTATTCTTCTTTCCCAGTGTTTTCTTTTTATTTCCTTTATATATAATTGGGTCACATCAAATTAGAAAAATGATTTGAACTACAATGGAAGTCTAGTTAAGCATGTTTTATCTTTTAAGTGAGACGAAGGGCATTAAAAAGAGATGTAAATTTTATTATATGCTCAACACCCTTTCTTTTATTTGTAAGCAAGTGGATGTTGAGGTTCAAAGGATTGCTACCCTCTGAAAAGGAAGACCCTATTCTTCTTTTCCAGTGTTTTCTTTTATTTCCTTTTATATATAATTGGGTCACATCACATTAGAAAAATGATTTGAACTTCAATGAAAGTCTAGTTGAGCGTGTTTTATCTTTTAAGTGAGACTAAGGGAATCTCCAGTGGTGAAATAAAACTATATATAGTAACATCCAATTAAAAAGAGATGTAAGTGAAACTTTTATTATAAGCTCAACACCCCTTCTTTTATTTGTAAGCAAGTGGATGTTGAGGTTGAAGGGGTTGCTACCCTCTAAAAAGGAAGACCCTATTCTTCTTTCCCAGTGTTTTCTTTTATTTCCTTTTATATATAATTGGGTCACATCAAATTAGAAAACTGATTTGAACTTCAATGAAAGTCTAGTTAAGCGTGCTTTATCTTTTAAGTGAGACAGAGAGCATTAAAAAGAGATCTAAATTTTATTATATGCTCAACACCCTTTCTTTTATTTTTAAGCAAGTGGATGTTGAGATTCAAAGAGTTGCTACCCTCTAAAAAGGAAAACCTTATTCTTCTTTTCCAGTGTTTTCTTTTATTTCCTTTTATATATAATTGGGTCACATCACATTAGAAAAATGATTTGAACTTCGATGAAAGTCTAGTTGAGCGTGTTTTATCTTTTAAGTGAGACTAAGGGCATCTCCAGTGGTGAAATAAAACTATATAGTAACATCCAATTAAAAAGAGATGTAAATAATACTTTTATTATATGCTCAACACTCCTTCTTTTATTTGTAAGCAAGTGGATGTTGAGGTTCAAAGGGTTGCTACCCTCTAAAAAGGAAGACCCTATTCTTCTTTCCCAATGTTTTCTTTTATTTCCTTTTATATATAATTGGGTCACATCAAATTGAAAACTGATTTGAACTTCAATGAAAGTCTAGTTAAGCATGTTTTATCTTTTAAGTGAGACGAAGGGCATTAAAAAGATATGTAAATTTTATTATATGCTCAACACCCTTTCTTTTATTTGTAAACAAGTGGATGTTGAGGTTCAAAGTGTTGCTACCCTCTGAAAAGGAAGACCCTATTCTTCTTTTCCAGTATTTTTTTTTATTTCCTTTTATATATAATTGGGTCACATCACATTAGAAAAATGATTTGAACTTTAATGAAAGTCTAGGTGAGCGTGTTTTATCTTTTAAGTGAGACTAAGGGCATCTCGGGTGGTGAAATACAAATTTGGTGATTTTTATCTATTTTTTGGATCACAAAAATGGATAACGATATGGTCATACAGATAAAGGTCCAATGATGCCATATCAATTCTGGAATTTTGAAATGGAAAATGAGGAAAATAGTGATATGGCAAGTAATGGACTAAGCCAAATTGATATTCAAATATGGATATCAGTTTGGATCTATAGTAGTTGTTTGATTTTTTACATATGGATATCAATCATTATTGGAGCACCCAAATTGCTATCCATATGTGTTCATGTCTAAAAACCTTTAGCATGTGACGGGGAGTGCGGGTGTGCCAAGACTTCTTAAAGTCCAAATGAGGTTGCTAGAACACGACTCTCGACACCTCTTGGTCGAAATCAAGGTTTGAAAACTTTGATGCCTAGTCAGTCACTACAAAATTGAGGTCAGACGATTGTCTAAGGTGAAGATAAATCTTAAATGGGCTCTCGATTGGAATGTCTGAAGACCTTATTGACGTGGAAATAACAGTAGACGAATCAAATACAAGCAATGTTAAAACACACTTAAACTACAAACGAAACTGGTAATACGAAAAGAAATGAACTTACAATGCTTGAAATACCCACCATGTTGGAATTGAAAAATGCCATTGATGTACTTGATTGCTTGAACTGAAACTTGACAGAAAATAAAATGATTACAACTAAAATAAACTGATTGCTTGTGAATCAAAAGGGACTGTAAACAAGATGGTATTAACAATGAACAAAACAAACTGATAATCTGGTAGCACTGCGCTGCTTTTTAGTGGATGTCGTCGTGTCTGTTCCTGCAATATTCTTCTTCTTTTATAGCTCTTTCTCTACATAACTGCCATACACCTTCTTCACTTTCCCACGTTTTGTCTAGAAGACCTGTCTGCACTACCCCATAACTCCAAATCGTGAGTTATGTGTACTGTTATTATTAACAGATTCACTATCATGCCCCTAAATTTAAGCTCATGGCATGTAACTGCTGTCATGTGTCACCTCCACAATCTTTTACGTGTCTACCTTCCTGATGTTTCGCTACTGATGCTTATCTCTTCATCTAATTTGAATTAAAATCAAATACTACACCCTTTTAATAGTCACGTGTCACTTTGTAGCTTCCTTCTTTCCTTGGAATATCATCAAAAGTGGACTTTTACACAACCATTATTTAGCCACATGTCACTGTGATTCGTAGGCTATTTTACTGTGAACAATGTGCAAAAAAAAAAAAAAAAAAAGGATTTGCATATGAATATGCATACACCATTGGAGATAACGTAATGTCTTTAAAGTGGTGACTAATTAGTGGTCTTATGTCCGAGTTTTTTCCTTCTTTTATTTTTTCACCTACGTTGATGCTATATAAAAATTTAATAATGTTGATATGTTATTATATTTTACATCCAACTCCGCCAATTTAAATGAAACCGATAAAGGCTTATTTGCATTAACTTTTCTTAAAATCACTTTTGAAGTTCAAAAGTTTTACTTGATTTAAGAGATGTGGTGATGATTACTTTTATATAACTTGTGGGGTGATATGATGGTTAGCAAAATTTTCATACTAAAAACGATTGTAGCAAAAGTTAGGAGAGCCAACTTTTGCTATAATTACTTTTAACATTGAATATATCTTTAAATAGATACATGAAAAGATAATTCTCCAAAAGTAATTTTAGAAAAAAATAACACAAATGGACCGAAAGAGAATTTTGAAGTAAGGTGGCAATGACCATCCTAAACCCATCAATCTGCCCTGTGAGATCCAAATCATGGTATCTCCTTACATGATCAAGCAATATTTTATGAGGAGGACTGCTATGAAGAGGTAAGGCTTAGATAAGTGTGGCCTTGGATTGAATTCAAACAAAGAGTCTCAGGCTGAAATTGGACTCAAGTTGGGCTGTAATCCCCAAACATAATGGACTGAAATACCGGGCCAGACTTATAGAGCTTCTTATACACCATTCTTAAGAGTTGATTATGATCAGGTCCAAGCCCAATCTAAGACAAATGAAAACAAGGCTTAGGCCTATCGTAGTATCGATAGAAAATTATTTAATAGAAGTCGTTCATATGCCACGTGGTAAATATTGACACATAGAATATGGTCCCATCTTTAGTGATGACCCATGCTTGTGACTTGTGAGTCAATCATTTAGTGAAATTATTTTTGACATGACAAATGAACAATTTCCATTTAATAATCTTTCCAATGTACAATTAACTGTTTGTAGGTCGTGAGCATCTAGAAAAATTTTCTTGATGAAAATATTACTTCTTATGGCGCACACAGAAACAATGGAAGCCACTTAGTCTTAAATGAGTGTGGGAAAATATCACTACTCTTCAAATTTTTACTCCTATATCACTAGAACCTAACCTACTTTGAGAAGATGAGGAACTTGTATCACTGATCTCTAAAAGAACAAGTGGGGCCTATTTTTGTTTCATTAGAACATTTTCAAATGCATTCATGCTATTAGATGTGCTAAAGTCAAAATTTGGCATCCCAAATAGTATCAATGCCAAATTTTGGCACCTATGTACTCCAATACATTAATGCTATAATTTGGAATTTCTCACATTTTTTAACAGAAAATATGACATGGCACAAATGGTAAGTGTCATTTAAGGTGCCAAATTTGACACAAAGAGCTGCCATTGCCAAAATTTGACATTCCAAATAGCACCCCATTGAAGCGAAATTGATAAGCCATCCTAAAAATATGCTTGGTTTATTATTCTTTGATAACAGGGGGAAAAAATGGAAAAAATAAGATTTGAAAAGGGCCAAATTTCAAGAAAATTTTTTATTTCAATTTTTTGTTTTCTCTTTCTAGAAAATAAAAAATTATGGGTTAATTGCACTTTTGTATCATGTATATTGGAGTGTTTTTCAATGTGGTCTCTATACTTCTTGTTTTCTTAATTTCATACCCATACAAGTTAAAAATTTTCAATGAATGATAAATTAGAGATGAACGCCAAGTAAGTGGATAGAAAGCTTACTTAGATTAGGCGGTAGTCACTTGGATCCTAACTAGCAAACAGGGTGGAGATAAAGGCTCCGTTATTTAACTAGTTACCCATTAGAATGGCATATTTATTCGTTTTAATGGACCTTAAGCTTGTTTGCTAGTTAGGATCTACATGGCTATCGTCTAATCCATGTTAGCTTTCTATCCACTTACTTATCTCATGCCTTCAATTTGTCTTTCATTGTAAATTTTAAAATTATATGGATATGAAATTAAGAAAAAAAAAAAGTATAGAAACCAAATTAAAAAACACCCAAAAGTATGGGATATAAAAGTGAAATTAACCTAAAAATTATCTTCAGAATTCATGGCTAACCATGATCCTAAGATTAAAAAAAATTAATGCCTAATAAGTCACTTATTAAACAAGGCTTCCTCTTCCTACCTCCTCTCTCTCTCTCTCTCTGGCATATTATTCGTGCTAAATTGCAGAAGGAAAATTCTCTTTCACTCCATGATTAATTAATAGACGCAACCTTCCTCAAAAGCATTTCAATTGATGTCCAAACACGGTAATGAGCTTCAAAAAACAGTTTTCCAAAAATGCATGTCCCTCTGTCGGATAATATACTTGGAATAGCATATTCCACTGTTTGTTTTATTTTTAATTTTTTTAAAAAAAAAAAGAAGAAAAAATAAGTCCATTAAAATGTTTTATAATAAATAACATTACAATGGCACGTACCAATTGTAAGGATAATTATGAAAAAATAAGACATTCCTCACACATCCAAACATCAAGTGTGTCACTAGCCCTTTTGAAGAAGTTATTTCTGTGAACCTTATGTGTATTTGTGTCTGTCATGTGCTTGCTTACCTTATGTGTTTTGCTCCTCTAAAAAATACCATGTCACTAACTAAACATTAATAGCACATATCTATATGTCGAGGAATGATCCTGTCAGCATTTGCTAACTTTAACAAAGTCAGCAAGCTCATTTCACACTCTACATGCTTTAAGAAGAGAGTTTTAAATATTTTACTTCAAACACATAAAGGAGTACGAACACATGAAAGGAAGAGAATTTTAACTCTTAAACTGCTTAACTTCAAACACATGAAGAAAAACAAACACGTGACAAGACACCGATATTCTTTCAGAGAGAGAGAGAGAGAGAGAGAGAGAGAGAGAGAGAGAGAGAGAGA
>JAESVK010000708.1:230494-259525 GCA_017140935.1 Hamamelis virginiana | reverse complement strand
AGAGAGAGAGAGAGAGAGAGAGAGAGAGAGAGAGAGAGAGAGAGAGAAGTATTCTTGGGCAAACATCTCGGACTACACATAGCATTATTGTGTACATTATTAAGACAATAATTTGGGGGGAGTAGGTTGGTGTAGAGAATAAGAGTAAACAATATGAAAATACACAAGAATGGAAACACATAAAGAAGGAAACAAAATCAAATCAAATTCTTTGATATTTCTTCGTTCTTAATATTCACTCAATCTTCTTCCTTGAATGTGCTCTCATCATTAACTTTGTATTGATTGATTTCCATATCTCTTAATCTCTTCCTGATTGTCTTATCCTGATTTATTTCTTCAACACATTGATGGTGTATCTTTTTTTAATTTTTTAATTTTTATTTTGGGCAAACATCTCGGGCTATATAGCATTATTGTCGAAACATTCTCGGGCTGATTAGCATTATTGTAATATACATACCAATTATAATGACAAAACTAGAACTCCTCACACATACAAAACATAATACACGTACTTTCCTATAAAGATAGACTTTCTTTCCTTTTTTGGCTATCCTAAAATAATAGTCTATTTTGAAAAATTCAATTATCTTTCTTTTTACTTTCTCATATTATCATTTTTTATTCCAAGAATACTTTGACATGACATTAAATGCAATCATAGAAAAATGGTAGTTTTGGAAATAAAAGGCAAAAAGAATCACAAATCAATACATTAATGAATTTTCTTAATACGTATATCTTTTTTAGAGACCTATTTTTATGGGAATGATAGTCCATTCTGAAAAATCAAATTATATTTCTTTTTACTTTCCAATATTACCATTTCTTATTCCAATAATACATTTACATGACACTAAATGCAATCATAAAATAATGGTAATTTTGGAAATAAAAAATAAAAAAAAATCATAAATTAATGCATTAATGAATTTTTTTAATATGCCTATTTTTAATATACGTATTTTTTAGAAGATACCTATTTTTATGGGATGGAGAAAGTAACGTGATGATTTTCTTATATAATAAATAACTTAAAAAAATTTAAAAACCAAATAGTAAATATGACAATGGCACGTACCAATTGTAAATGTAAGATTCCTCATTCATACTAACATAATATGCACACCAAATCATAGCCTAGCCTAGAAAAATGTCCCCTATGCCATACCAAGTATATTAGAAAAATCCCAAGGATTCACCCCTTGAAACATCACTCTCAAAGCTCCTTGACTAGTTCTTCTCTCTCCTCAAACTATTCTCTCTCTAAAAAGTAAAAACCCAAACAACATTTAACACTTTGGCAAAGGGTATTTCGTTAAATTATTAAAGAAAAAGAAACTAAAAAAATATTACATATTGATTTTCTTGTATAATAACTGCAAAAAATAAAATAAAAACTCCTACTAGTGAAGATGACAATGAGACAAAACAACTGTAAATGTAAGATTTCTCATTCAGGATAACATAACATGTACACCATATCATAGCATAGCCTAGAAAATTTTCCCCCTGCCATACCAAATAGGCAAATATATTAGTAAAAGAACCCAAGGATTCATAAAGATCTCTCTCAAAGCTCCTTGACTAGTTCTTCTCTCTCCTAAGTCCTCAACCATTCTCTCTCTAAAATGTAAAAACTCATATAAACATTTAACATTTTAACAAAGGGTATTTCAATAAATTAAAAAAAAAAAAAAGAGTAACTACTAAAAAGACTATGAAAGGTATGTTGGTTTAGGGCTTTTTCTTTCCTTTTGAGCCCCACTTGGTTTTTCTTCTCCTAAGCAAAAACAGAGCCACAAGACAGAGCCATCAACAATACTGCTGCCTGTTCTTCTTCACCCATTTTCCTCCTCTGTCGCTTAACTGTTGAAGATCTCTGTCTCTGTAACAACACCACTTCTTTACCCAAAGCCACCAACCCCATTTTCAAAGACTCTCTCAAATCACTAGCAGCAGCAGTTGAAGTATGAGCTCTTTCTTTCTTCTTCTCTGTTCCTTTGTTCAACCCCATTATAGCCCTTCTCTTTCTATATTTAATCCCACAAGCATTACAGAGTGACTGCAAGAAAAAAAAATCAAAATCAAAATCAAGATAAAAAACAAAAACCCATAAATCAAAATTACAAACCCAAACCAAGATATCATACAGAAAGAAGTGTGATCAAATGGGTGGTTGGTGATTAACCTTGGGCCCAGCTGGACCACCCCTCCATAAGGGTGTTTTGGTAGTCTTGCAAACAGTACAGCATTTCTTGATATCAGAAATTTCCTCACTCAATGATTCCTGCATTAAATCAATAATAAGCATCATCATTCATATCAGAATAGCTTCAATTGAATGAATATATATATATATGTGAGAGATCATGATCTCTTGTTCACAAACCTTTTGGCTCAGATCCATGATGTGAATGGAGATTATGAAGATCTGAAAGATTTATAGAAGATGTGTTTTGAGTACTGTGAAAACTGGTGGCTTTTGGACACTACAAACATACCATCTGTGAGACTCTGAAAGCCCTAATCATTTCTGTGATGCAGAGAGAGAAACAGAGTAAGATGGTGGCCAGAGAGAGAGAACAATATTTTAGGAAGGGATGTGAGAAACAGAAACCCAAGCATAAATTTAGAAGAACTTCAAAAATATAGCAGAGGATGGATCAGAGAGTGAGAATGGAAATGTAGAGAGAGAGAGAGAGAGGTGGCAAAGAGAAAAAACGAAGAACCGACATTCAAATTCAGGAACAGTGTGTTTTGAGAGAGAGAGAGAGAGGCGAAACGGACACAATATACAAGGCGGATAGCCACCGATATATACGAAACCCTAACCCTAGGGTTGTACATGACGAAAATACCCTTACATATGAAATATTTTGACGACACAACACCCGCCAAAATTATGAAAAGGAAATATAGAGCGCGAACGCGTGTCAACATGCACGATATGTGGTTTGTTTTACTCGCGGATGATGAGAAAAAGTGTAAACTCGCTATTCAGGGTTGACACTTGGTATAAAGGAAAGTCAGACTTGACCCAAACTCCAAGAAGCGTGGTAAACACTCGCTCATAAATGGGCGCAAGTACAAATGTACACGAGTAAAACTTTATTCAATTTGATTAAATTTTCAAGAACAGAAAAATTGTGGCGCCACTCATTCAAATACAGAGTTGTAATCGATTTAGGTAGTTTGTGAGTAATTCATCATTAAATGAGATAAAATGGAAAATGCTACTTCATATACCTATTTCATCCAATTCTTTTTTATTTATTTTACGTGAATTAATGATTTTTATGATATTAAAAAAAATAAAAAAATAATATTTATTTATACGAATCACACATTAAATACCAATTAAAGTGGGTAGAAAAAGGTGGATGAAATAGCATTACTCGATAAAAATTCATTCGAATTTGTTCGATTAGTGAATTAAAGTTTATGCTCGATCAATAAATGAGTAAAGTTCTAGCATATCCAGGTTCGATTATTTTTAGCATTGGTGAGGTAGTTTTTATTATTATTATTTTTAAAAAAATAATTAATTTTTTTTTTTTTTTTTTTTTTTGATTTTTTAGTTAAAAGTCCTTTATTTAAATTCCATAATCCATTTAATTCATAAGATTTTTTCATAACCTATTAGGTCCTTCAGTTTCCAAATTTAATTATTGAAAGTCAACTTATTTTTTAAAAAGACAATCTTACGCTTTTATTTATGTTACTTTATACATTCAATTTATTTTCCTTTTTTTTTTAATTCTTTCCATTTTATCTTATTAATTCAAATTTTAAAAAGATTTGAAACCATCCATATGGTAGATTCCTTTCCATATTGGACGGATATCATTATATTCTAGATCTTCATATATTTACTTAAGATTTATAATTTATTCAAAGGAAAATTATTTGTTTGATTAAATGTCAAATAAAAATTATATGTTTAATTAACAAATTTTCAATCCAAACACATATAATTTTGAACAAAAATGAAGAATATGTAAATAATAGGTACAAAACACTTATTTGAATAAACTATAGGGAATCATGCATTTGAAAATAATAGAAATTCACTGGTGCTAGTAAAAATGGATGCAAGTTAATCAAAAAAACATTAAGAAAATCATAAAAATATGTGATTGATAAAATAGACGACGTAATTGTACATGTGTTTTATGAATGGCTTCATGTTTAAAAAATGCATATGTTAATCAAACGAAAATATTAAAAAATGTACATATAAAAATTATAGATTCACTCCATCTTATTGTTTTTTTTTCAAAAAATCAATGGAAAAGTATAGTTATGTGGCAAACAAACGAAAATAACAAAAAATTATATATCTTCTATGAACACAACATATAAATATTGGGTTATTTATTCCGATTGGATGTGTGATTTGTATCAAGTCATTCCTTCATTCAAAACTTAAAAATTATAGTTTCACTCCATTTGATGATTCTTCTCGGAAAATGAAAAAAATTCTCATATTTCTAACAATTGGTGCCAAAAAAAAAAAAAAAAAAACTTTTTTAAAAAATTTTGATGAGATGCCCAAACTCAACCAAATAAATTATCAAAAAAAAAAAAAAAAATGAACAATATATATCTGTGTTTGTGTTACCTTTATCCCACCGAAATATTTAACGGAATGCAGAAGAATTAAAAGAAAATCTAAATGTATATGTTATTGGATATTGAAAATTATGTTTCTCAACCATGTCTTCACAAAGAAAAAAAAAAGAACAAACCCACTGAAAACAACAAGAGACCTCCAATGAACATGTGAAAGTGGAGATTTGAATTCAAAAGGCATCAAAACCCCGGAGACATATGGTTTTTGTTCAAAACCTCACAAAAAAAAAAAGTTCAAATGCAAATGAATGTAAGCTTGAATCACCATCACATATGTTTTATGTTCAGTATTTATATGAAATGAGACAAATATATTTGTTTTATGGGTCATAAATGTTACCTTTTTTAGCTATTTGTTAAAAAAATGACAAATTTGTCCCATATAAATAATGAAAGACCTATTGGATTATCACTTTTTTATTGGACTTATTAGTCTAAATCTTAAATTCAAATGACTTATCACTGAACAATCATTTTTTTTTTTTTTTTGTCAATAAATTTATTGGACTTATGAGATACACAGGAGGAAGTAATCCTCTCCTTTTTCTTAAATCCTTCCCATCATGATGAAAGTATGACTCAAATCCATGTCTCTTGTACAACCTCCAAGAGACTTTACTGAGTCTGAATTTTCTGCTTGATTTTTTGTGCCTAAGTTTGCTTGAATAATTAAGAACATGACACATAATTTAAAGTGAGAGATAAGGGTGAGGCTATGTAGGGTTGAGGGTGGACAGGGGCCACCCCTCAATTTTTCTAGGAAAAAAATTTATACCTTATGATTTTTTAAAATTTTGAATATGCTTCCCTCAAATTTTTTAACCCCTTCATGTTATTCTTTTTACCATTCTTTATTTTCCCCCCTCCTTATAAAAGTCCCAATCCTATCCTAATGCTGCTCATTGACCTTTCCTTTCCAAACTTGGGCCGTATACATTAACTTTTTCTTAAAATTATTTTTGGAGCTTAAAATTTTTACTTGATCTAAGAGATAGGATAATAATTTATTGAGAGGTGATTGTATATATGGACGTCAAAATTTTCATGCTAAAAGTGATGGCAGCAAAAGTTAGGAAACCCAACTTTTGTTACATTAATCACTTCTAGTATAAAAATTTTGATATTGAAAGCATAATTTGGCTATAACTTTAAAAATATATGTAAAAAAATAGTTCTCCAAAAGTGATTTTAGAAAAAAGAATGAAAATGAGCCTTTAGTGCTTTACATAATCAACGAAGCGCACTGGTGTCCTTCATGACAGCAGATAACCAACAAGCATGTAAAAATTGTAAATAATCAATTGTGCAACAAAATGGGAGATCAAGTCATAAATAATAGCTTAGTTTTGTTTATTGAGAGAGCTATTTGATAGTAATATATATATCATAGCATTGATAATGAAGCCAACATACAAAGCTTTCAAAAGATCGGGTCCCATCGAGAACAATTATAAATGTATTCAATTGAAATAGGAAAATGCTGCTTCACTTACATTTTTCCATCCACCTCACATGGACCAATGGTCTTCATGATATTGAAAGAATAAAAATATTGTATTTATTGATGTGAACCAGACATCAAATGCTAATTAAGGTGAGTGGAAAAAGGTGTGTGAAATAGCATTACTTGTTAGTTTGTCAAATAGCAGTGCATTAAAATTTTTCAATTTTTTCTACCCAAACCTAAACATGATAAAAAAATTTAAATAGAAGTGTTTCAATTTTTTGAACTGGGACAAAGCACTAACAATAAATTAAAGTTCGCCTCTCCTGAACTAAATTTCTTGCTTCGCCACTGGTGAGAGATGAATGATATATTTGAATAATGTGTCATGATCTTAGGTACTCAAATTCAAGCAAACTCAAGTTCAAAAAAGTCAAACAGAGGATCCACACTCGACTTTACTAGCTAGGCTAACCAACACCCTTGATGATAAAGGCCATCTTAATCTCTAAATTTTCAATACCAACAAATGAGTATAGATTCATTTCTGTGTGTTCAAATCCGATATCAATATTCTAAAATCTAGAAAAAATTGACTTTCCTTGATACACGCGCACAAAATTTTCATGGGCCATTCCATGTATTTCATATTATAAGGTAAATCACTTCAAATATATTTCCACAAATGTTTAATAGATATTCAAATCTTGTAAATGTAGTTTCTCCAAATGAAACCATTTTCCATTTCTTTTAGAAAACACAAGCTATAGTCTAAATCATGCCTGTGCGGCGAAGTCATGAGATGGGATTGGGGTTCATCGAAGTTTCTGTAAAGCCACAGATTCCAATGAAAACGCTGCGATTCCTAATCGGGATGGTGGTGCAACGTCGAGTAGAGATGTAACTATTGGTTTGATTTGCCGAGGAAAGGAGTCCCATATGCGTGCATTTGTCAGCAGCAAGGTAAGGCAATGGTAGATTTCAAACATGAGGGTCAAAAATGGTTAAATCATTTGTTTTCAGGGACCTAACCCTAGTTTTCCGACGACGGTGGAAGGATCCCATGGAATGGATCAAAGTTTAGAATGACGGTAGAGGTGCACATCCTTTTGCAAAGCTTTTCGGTGAGAATCTTCAGGGTGAGTATTAGTACATCAATGTATTGTAGAAACAGATACCCTCTAATCTTTACAGCATTCTCATGTGGTAATTTTTGCAATCCATCAAACATCTGAGTATATATGTCATAGAATATATTGTATGCATATTATATAAGTTTTTTTCATAACCCATTAAGTTATTCGGTTTTCAAATTTATTTGTTGAAAGTCAAATTATTTTTTTTAAAAGACAATCCTACTCTTTTATTTATGTTACTTTATACATTCAATTTATTTTCCTTTTTATCTTAATAATTCAAATTTTAAAAAGATTTGAAAGCTTCCATTTGGTAGATTCCTTTCAATACTGGACGGATATCATTAAATTCTAGATCTTCATACATTTACTTAAGATTTATAATTTATTCAAAGAGAAATTGTTTGTTTGATTGAATATCAATTAGAAATTATCTGTTTGATTGATAAATTTTCAATCTAAACACATATAATTTTGAACAAAAATGAGGAATATGTAGAGAATAGATATAAAACACTTCTTTAAATAAACTATATGAAGTCATGCACTTGAACATAATAGAAATTTACTGGTATTAGTAAAAATGGATGCAAGTTAATCAAACAAACATTAAGAAAATCATAAAAATATGTGATTGATAAAATAAACAATGTATCTGTGCATGTGTTTTATGAATGGCTGCATGTTTAAAAAATGCATATGTTAATCAAACGAAAATATCAATAAATGTATATATAAAATTATAGATTCATTCCATATTGTTTATTTTTTTGAAAAAAATCAATGGAAAAGTATCGGTTATGTGGCAAACAAACGAAAATAACAAAAAATATATATATATATATGTGTGTGTGTGTATATATATATATATATATTTGAACACAACATATATATATTGGGTTGTTTTTTCCAATCGAACAGGTGATTTGTATTAGGTCATTCCTTCGACTGAAAAATTAAACATAAACATTATAACTTCACTCCTTTTGATGATTTTTCTAGAAAAAAAAAAAAAAAAATCTTTATAAAAAAAAGAAAAAAAAAAAAAAAAAAAAAAAAAAGAAAAAAAAAGAACACATATACAAATATAAATGAGATACCCAAACTCAACCAAATAAATTATCCAAAAAACAGGAAATATATATATGTGTGTGTGCGCGTGCGTGTTTGTTTTACCTTTGTCCCACCGAAATATTTAACGGGATGTAGAAGAATCAAAAGAAAAATATAAATGTATATGTTCTTGAATATTGAAACTTATGTTTCTCAACCATGACTTAACGAAAAAAAACGAACCAGCACACCGAAAACAGCAAGAGACCTCTAATGAACAAGTGAAAGTGGAGATTTGAATTAAAAAATGTAAGCATCAAAATCCTGGTGACATATGAGTTTTGTTCCAAACCTCACAAAACAAACTTCAAATCCAAACAAATGTAAGCTTGAATCACCATTACATATGTTTTATGTTCAGTATTTATATGAAATGAGACAAATATATATATTTTATGGATCTTAAATGTTACATATTTCAACTATTTGTTAAAAAAAAAAGAACAAATCTGTCCCGTATAAATAATGAAGGGCCTATCAGGTTATTGTTTTTTTTTTTTAACTTATTAGTATAAATCTTATATTCAAAGGACTTATCACTAAATAAAATAAAATAAAATAATAATAATAAAAAAAAAAAAAAAAAAAAGAAGAAGAAGAAGAAGAAGAAGAAGAAGATGAAGATGATGATGATGATGATGATGATGATTTGAGGGCACTTAAAAATTAGGTAAATAGTTTGACAATAAAGTAAAGGAACTCACTGCAATGAAGGGACTGATTTCAAGCAATGGTAGCAACCAAAACACTTTAAAGAATAATAATTACTAAAAAGGAGGAATGATACAACAAGAGACAAAAACCCAATCAGCTAATCTGGTCACAGAATGAAAAGGATATCTCTATGTGACCATCCTTTCTGTCATGATAACCACACAAAAAGCCCCACAATCCTTCAACAAAAAGGACCCACTAATACCAAACTTTTCATCCTTATAAATAATTTTATATTTATATATATTGAGCATATCTAACATGAGAACCTCCTCACCATCCCTCTTTTTATAAATAATTATATGTTTCACTTATTTGAGCATGTAATTTAAGATACATATTACTTCATCATATAATAAATATGAAGTTGGTTGCACAAGCTAGTACAAATTCTATGGAAAAAAAAAATGTTGTAGTGAATTCGTAAAGATTAGAGGGTATAACAATAAATAGAATCAAACCTATTATCTATATTACACCTAACCGATTTCCTACCCTGCCTCACTACTTAATTTGGTTAGTCCCAAGAACTCAAATACAATGATTTAAAAAAATGTTTCGATCTTTTATATATTCACGAGGTTAAGCGGTTAACAGAACTCTCTTGAGTGACAAAGATACAACGTATGTACTTTCTGTAAAGACAGTTTATATAAAATGTATTAGTTAAAGGGATTTACAGTGAATTTAAGTTTTGGTTCAGTGATTTATATTTCTCTTTTTATGTGATGAGATCCTGAATTCTATTCCTCAGTTGAAAATATTGGCGGTTCATGGATTTATGGTTCTTTCCTGTTCTCCTAATTGTGTAATTTCTTAGCTAAACCCACAAATGTTTGATTCATTCAGTAATCCTCTTCCTCTTTCTCCATATCATGCAAGTGGAATAACATAACACGAGGTAACAAAGAAAGAGTCCTGAAAAAAAGATTGGTGGTCTGCCAATAAGCTCTGTCTCTGATGATAAATCAATTGCTTAATGGGATTTTTGTTTATACTTTCACTGCATACCCAAGCTTCATCAGACCATTTAAATTCTATCCATGAAAAGCTGAGCCTGCATCCCTCTCCCCCTCTCTCCTCTCTCTCGAAAAGCTGTTTTAGAAGTCCATCGAGAGCAGGAAATCATGTCAAAAATCTTTTGTTCGTGGGCTTCTCAGGGACTATCATTTTTTTTACTGACTTTTACAGCTCCATGACATCACAAAAGTTGCTGCAGCAACCGAGAGAAACAGAGGGACTACTTCTAGTACTGTTTGACCATGTTTGTAGAAAACACTTTTCAGAAAATACTTTTAATTTTAGTGATTTTCTTTTTCACTCAACAATTTTATTATTTTTAGTAAAAATAATAAGTAAATTATACTGACTTTAAGTAAAGTATGAAAAATTATATTTTCTATTTTCATTTTTTATGTTCTAATTTTTAATGTATAATTGCAAAAACCTTCTATCTATTAAGTATTAACTAACGATTATATGGAAAAATAACTGATATTATCACCTATTTTTAATAAAATGTCCACTTTGCTCTTACAAGTGAATAAACCAAGAAAATTATTATTATTATAAGAAAAAAAAAATGAACTAATCCAAAAAAATAAAAAGATTATGACTTTTTTTTTGGGCCTAACGATATATATTAGCTGGGTTAGTAGTTAGCTATTAATGAGGATGGGAGAGGAGCAACAAACGGGTCAATTCCTATTTATGAAATATATAACTTAGAATCTCATTCCACAAAAAGAGAGAGATAAACTACTAAGTAAAAGCTCGTGTTCGATTGATTAACAAAAAGAGATTAAGAGAAAAAAATTTGCGTTTTGGTGAATTTTTTGTTCTTATAATAATAATAATTTTCTTATTAAAATTTGTTCTTATAATAATAATATAAGACCGGCCTTACGCAAAGTCTGCTCCAAATGGCTAATTTTAGATTACAGCTCGTAAAACTGACCGTTGGATTAGATACCCCTCCTTTGTATGTCGTGCCTGCAAAAAATTACAGTGATCTGATGGTTGATTTTTGAAATATGTCATTGTAAAAATATGTAAACATAATTAGATGATGTGTTGGCATTTGGTTCGGAAATGGCGAGGGTTGGTGTCACAACTCCCTCATGGATTTCTTCAATGACTCTATGGGTTGTAATGTTTCCTTGGTTAAGCCTAACTTTTCTTAAAATTACTTTTGAAACTCGTAAGTCCACTTAATCTGAGAGATTAGTGATAACCATTTCTAAACAATTTGAAGGATGATTGGCAAAATTAAAAAATACTATAAGTGCTTGTGGCAAATAATTAGGAAATATAGGAAATATAGCATTTTCCAAAAGTAAAACATCAACGCATCAGTTACTTCTAAAACCATGAGCGCCTAGCACCAACACTTCGAGTCCGGATTTGCTAGTGAGCACCAATTTGCTCACCAGGTGGTGAGCAACCGCACGATGTGCCACACCTCAACGAAAAAAGAGATCAAACGGCTGCCTTGCAAAACTCAAAATTGGCTGCCGTTTTGGGTTCAAAACCAACTTAACGGCGTTGAAGCAGATATTGCTCCGATTCAAAGAAGCTACAGGTCTCATACCTCACACTCGCGATTTGGTCACCCCTCTCCATGGAACCCTAGCTCGATCTCTCACCGACGTCAGATTCGATCAATATCTCCGGCTAGATCACCGACGCCGGCGTTAAAGCAAAATTTGCTCTGATTCAAAGAAGCTACAGCTCTCACTCCTCACACTCGCGATTTGGTCGTCCCTCTCCATGGAACCCTAGCTCAATCACCTACATCAGATTCGATCAACATCTCTGGCTAGATCACCGACGCCAGTCCGACCATCGTCTCCAGAGAAGGCATAACGACAATGCGAATCTCCCGCGAATGGCGCTAGACCCAAACCCTAACCTTCATCGCTCATATACCAGGGGGTCTTCTCCGGCGATAGGCCTCATGGCCATCTTCATCCCTCTCTCACACCACTGCTGCTCCATCGGTAGTCTTTATCAACAGGACCTAATCTCCCATCCGAACCCTAACCTTCAATGATTTATTGGCTCTAACTTTGTGATTTATATACAAGGTAGTGTTATGCGAAAAATGACGATCTCTTCTCCTCTAACTCCTGGTCAGGTAAGGATTTGGAGTACAATTTAGATTTATTGATTTTGAGATTTTGCGATTCGTGATCTTCTGCTGATTTGAGATTTGGATTTTTTTTGTTTTTTTGTTTTTTTTTTAAGTTTGAGATTTTGTTTTTTTCTTTTAAGTTTGAGATTTTGAGTTATTAATACTCTCAATATTTAAATTATTTATCAAATAAAGTTTAAGCAGCCTACTGCACAAGTCTCTCCCAAAAAAAAGAGTAGTGAAATTAAATCTGCCATGTTCTGATAACTTGCTTCAATGGCGAGCAGTTAGAGAAGAAATCTGGAAAGTGTGAGGTCATTTATTGGCAATTCCCTGGTACAAATTGATTTTTTTGTGGTTTATGCTTGATGGGTTTGAAGAATATATGTGTTTGGAGCTCTGAAATTCATATAGGATTATTTGAAGAGCAGTTTCTTGATTTTAAGTCTTGAAGAGAGAACAAAAATTTGGGAGAAGATGGAGAGATAGTCGACTAATGAGAGAGACAGTAGACTATTGGGAGACCCCTTAACAGACGTTAAGATTGGTTTTGTACCCAAAACGGCAGTCAATTTTGAGTTTTGTAAGGCAGTCGTTTAATCTCTTTTTTTGCTGAGGTGTCGCACATCGTGCGGCTGCTCACCACCTGGTGAGCAAATTAGTGCTCACCAGCAAATCCGGACTCCCAACGAGCTTCTCATAAAATTAAGAAGCACCCACCTGAAAAATTTTCATTGGATTGATGCATCCACTTGAAAACTAACCCAGAAATATGCACCCTAACTTTTCTCAAATGCTCCAAAAATCTCCAAATTCACACCCTATACGTTTCACTCTCTTCAAATGTGGGGCTTTCCCATGGAATTCATAAAGTCTTCAAAATAAGGCCCTCACAGTAAAAAGCCACCTTTGGGATGTTGAAACAACAGGTCAAACTGGCATATCCTCAGCTTTTTACAAATCTCCCCCCCCCCATGTAACAGGCAAACCAAATGCTGCATTCTGTAAGTATTCTCTGAACAACAGCATTCATCCACTGATATTTAAATTCTAAATAGAAACCTTGACCAGAGTTTGCAACATTTATTGTAACCACTAACTAGTAGTTCAATTATTCTTAGGCCGGACGGCCTAAATCTAAAGAAAAACTTTTGAAGAAAAATTAAATAAATTGACCCATTGAGAACAAAAGCACAATATAAGGATAGACAGTGGACACCCAGGCAATGCTAGTTATCATTAACACTTGACAACTTCCTTTTTTCGTTCAATATGATTGTTTTTAACAGTTTCACATAACAGACTAGTAGACAATATTCCCTTTGAGAAGAAAAATCACCAATCTAAGGAGGCATTTGGAACGCAGTGACCAAGAAAAAAAAAATATCACAACAAAAGCTTACAAAAGAAACCAAAATCTCATATTCCTTGTCAAGAGGGTTTTGAGAGTGCCAAAATCACCCCGCAACTAAGGTTGAAAAATGGCAATCTAGAAACTACCAAATGACTACTAAGACAATAGACACGAACTTAAAAATAGAATGAAAAAGAAGAAAATACCCAGCATCTATTTTATGGAGCCCCCATCATCAGGGATAATCCCACTTGCCCCAAAAAACGAACCCATATTTCTCGTCAAATTGCTATGTGACAGCAATAAAATCAAGTCCATGTGTCCATCCCCCCACCATTCTATTCTGCCCATTGTGGAACACCCGAGCCAGTCACCCCTTCTACCACACCTGAGACTGGACCAAATAGTACCCAAACACGATGACAAGACGCCTGAACTGACCCGACTATTATCCCGCCATACTCAACAAGGATTTCATTGAAATCACCAATCAGAAGTCCTGCAATTTTTAAATGCCACTCAAACTTTCAAAACATAAAGGATATAAACATACAGCAGAAAGAGGTTTAGTTTTGAGATACAAGTTATAATGAGGAAAAAAATGTAAACCAACTAGAAAATAAAATGGTTAATAATAGTGTAAAGATGGCATCCCGAACCCAAGCAGAGCGATTAGGAGAATAAGATTATAGATATTTACCTTTAACTGAAGTTGAATCCTCCAGAAGGAACAGGAAGATCCCCAGATCCAAAACCAGCTTGGGCAGTATCACCTGGTGGCATTGTTTCATCATCCTCCTCCAACCAATATGTCTCCAGGATCTTCACTGCTTTCTCATAGATCTCAGTGTTGTCATGACTCTGTAGATTCTCAATTTTCTCTAAACCCTCAGCATCATCAATCATTTGAGCATAGAGATTTACACCTGCTGTAAGACCCAAATTCTTCTCAGCTTCCCCAACCTTCAGGACGTTCTCGAGACCTTCAAGACAAACCGTGACGATCCTCGGATCAGGGCAGATGAGAAGATCACACAAGGGCTTTATACATGCTTGACTCACAAGGTACCTGTAACCAAGAAAGGTAACCAAATCTTTATTTGGAGATGATATAACAAAGCTAAGACAAGGAAACAACACCTTTCTATCAAAATCATACTTGATCTGTTCATGAGTACCGCCAGATGTCGCATTTGAGATTGCCCATGCAGCCTCTTTCTTAATATCAAATTCAGCATTTTGTAGCAGAAGAACGAGTGGAGAAATTATATTAGCCTCAATTACAGCCTGTAGAAATTAAAAAATCACATGTGACGACTATGTCATTCCAAAATGGTATTAATGCAAAAGAGAAATGACACATTCTGCCCAATAAATGAACTTCACATAGATAACTCATTTTCCAATTTGAAACCCAGACAGCCAAAATTATAACAATGAGAATACACCTCAGAGATCACTCGTTACAAAATACTTGGATCTGTAGATTACCTGAATCTGCTCCTTGTTTCCAGCCGTAATGTTTGAGATAGTCCAGCAGGCTTCTTTCTTGATGCTCTTTTTGTAATTATTACCCAACAGGTTCAAAAGGCAGGGAAGTGCTTGATGGTTGATGATACACTGGAGTATTAGCAACGAAATCATTCACCAGGAGAGAAACTAAGAATCATATACTTGATGCTCTTTTTGTAATTATTACCCCAAATTAGAGTGGTTTTCTTCGAAATTGACCCAAGAACAAAATGAGAACAAAAAATCCTTTAAAAAAGAAACCAACAGGATCTGAATGACATTAGAACAGACAAATTCCCAACACAGGCAAAATTTAAGAAAATATTAAGCTGGCTGAACATTGATGTTTGAGTGCAAATATATTAGAACATCGATCCATGGAGAAACAGTGATGGTTAAACCATAACACATTATCTTGTCTATATGTAGGCCAGAAGAATAAAACTAATGGATTCTTGGTAAAATAGGTTCCCAAACTCCAACTTAATAAAGGCAGCAAGCTAGAATGTCACATTATTAATCCATCAGAAATGTTCTAAATGGAACTAAGCAGAAACAAAAATAATCAAGCTGCATATTCTCAAACCTAAAACAGGGCCCAGACCAAAGAGAAACCCAGATTGGGCAGTGTCCAAAGATAGGTTGCAAAGGCACTCCTGAACTACATTAAGGAAATGATCTCCCTATTCAGAGAGAATGAATCTACGAAACCTAGGACGTGGTGCATTCTCTTTAAGTATTAAGCAAAGAGAGTCGTGGAAAGGAATAACAACCCTACATCCACAGATCTGAATGAGATCACTAAAGTCCTTTATGCTGCGAGTGATTTCCCTACCACCCTCTCTCTATAAGATGTAAGGACGCCAGTGTCAGCTCCAAAGCCCAAAGGACAATCCATTTCTAAGAAGCCAGCATTTCACCCAGATAAATAATCTCCTTGTCTAGGGCATTGGGGCCAAGAAAAAAGACAACATCCAAACAAAGCCATAACGACTAACTGATGCAAAACATATGGCAGGGATTTAAGGCAATTGAATATTTCTATATTTATTTTTAATAGTTTAGATTTTATTAATTATGGCTAGTTTAATTTAATTTCTATATCTTCTATATCTCCCCCTCTTTCTCCCTCTTCCCTAATTTCTTCTCTCTTTCCCAAAATTTCTTCTGTTATGTTCTCTTCTTTTCTCTTCTCTTTCCCAATTCTTCTCTCTTTTCTCTCCTCCTCTCTTATTCTCTTCTCTCTCTCCTGGTTTCACATAACCAACATTTTTCAACCATGATCTAAACACCAGAACCCCTAATAAGAACTATATAATTAATTCTACGAGAGAGACAAGAAAATAACTTGACTTACTAAGAATATGTAGATGGATAAATTCGAAGTAAACCCATTTTATAAGAGTAATTAACTAAATTTGTTATGCTTCTCTCAACCTGAAACCTTGCGTGTCCAAAGAAAAATGATAAAAAGATGTCTCCCATCCTTTAATTGTTCCAAGAGAGAGAGAAAGAGAGATTCGAAGATGCCTCTAAAGTGTCCAGTACCTGAGTTTGCATATCATCTCCAGTAACAATGTTTCCAACCGTGCGGAGCGCAGGAATCAACACTGAAGGTGATGGGTGGCTGATAGTAACAAATGTTAAAGACAATTAGACTCCAAGCATATAACAACTAAAGAAAAAACACAGTAACTCAAAACCAAAAGTTCTCCACAAATAAATCAAAATAAATTTAAACACTCACAGTAGGAGCTCAACAAGTCTGGCACATACTCCTGCTTCAATAACAGCTTGAATTTTGTCATTTGTACCATCAGAAAGATATGAGAGTGCCCAACATGCATCGGTCAAGACTTCTTCATCATTTGAATGAATAAGACGCTCAAGAGCTGGAAGTGCAGGCTTTACCTGTGCAATGTCATTGACAAGAAAGAAACAGTGAAGAACCAAATTGTCAATCAAGTATACAACAACAACACAATGGTTAATAGTGATATAAAATGTCACAAGGGTTTACTATAAAATGTCATAAACATATACTATAAGGCTCAATAACCAGCATTCTCCAAATAACATTCTAATATCATTATCAAGAACAAATTCTGAAGTATTAGATTTATCACTCAATTAAACAAAGCGACAAGTAGAGAGATAATACAAATAACAGTAAATAACTAACAAGGGCCACCACCATAGTGAACCAAAAAGACCGATACCCTAAAGCCAAAACTTGACAATTTTAATATTTTAAAGCCTCAATTGAACATCCAAAAGAGTATAGGATCAATACCCGCTATCCCATTAAAATTCTATTATCACCATCAACAAATCAGCTACTAAATATAAAATTCATCATTTGATTAACATATCTGACAAGTACAGAGATAATATAAATAACTGTACATAACTGCCACGGTTTATTGCCAGAGTATATATATATATATTCAAGACATAACCAAACTGTGACAAACTTCATATTTTCAAGTCATAATCACACATTCAATAAATCAAACCTGATCAAAAGGAGGTTGTGGCTTGCCCCTACAAAAATTTGAAAGTGTCCAGGTAGCATTTCTTAGCATAGAGAGCTTGGCATGCTCATTCAACTGTGCCAGCAAAGGAAGTAGAGCACCATGGCCAAGGACAAGATCGCGGCATCTCGGGGAATCACCAGCAACATTTCCCAATGCCCACACAGCCTACAGGTCAAAAGGGAGCAAGAGGTCAACTCAAACACATCAAAAGCAGAGAACATGTTGTAATAGCAGAAAAAATAAAAGAAAACCAAATAACTAGAAAAGCATGTGGGAATACTCTTTCAAATGTACCTGTTCACGGACATCATCACTTGGAGAACCAAGAAGTTTTACAAAAATAGGAACGGCCCCATGATCAATTACCACCTTGGTGTTCTCAGATGTTCCAGAAGCAATGTTTGTAAGAGCCCAAGCTGCCTCAAACTAAATAAATGATGATAAGAAATTAAAATACATAAATACATTTTTACATATATACGGATGTAACAAAGTAGGATCAGAAAACAGGTGGTATATTATGTACACCTGAAGCTGCGGGAAGTCCTCCCTTATAAGAAACTCAACAAAGCGTGGAACAACGCCTGATTGAATAACTTCCTCAATTGGAGGGCTACGCTCTGAATTAAAAAAAAAAAATTGCAACAAAAATTATCAATTTTCCAATCATAAAAATAGAAAAATGATCAGTACATGATAAGACTTATAAGGACCAAATATTAACCTATAGATAGCAACTTCCGGAACTGTGTAGTCGCCTCAAGCTGCAGATTACTATCATCAGTCCAAACACCCGCAACCATAGCTGGGAGATTTTCTAACTGCGATAAAATAAAACAACACTAAGAAAAAAACCTCTTGTGCCCGACAACAATTAACCAAAATAATTTCAAAACCAATAAAAGTATCAATAAACATAACAAACCATCAATTTGAAAAAATTCCAATGAAATATATTTATTTTTCTTAAAAATAAGACCATGGTAACTAGCTCAATGAAATCATAATTGTCTTGGCCTATCAGTAACTTGTGATCACTATGGAGTGGACCACATGGGTTCAAATCCTCCAGCAAGTCGCCAAAAAAACCAACTAGTAGCCCAAAGACACTAACCAGAATAATTACAAACTAGTTCAACACTATAATCATTTTACATAACAAACCCTGAAAATGTCAATAAATCAATCAAAATCCTATTTTGCCAGATAAAACAATTTGACCATAATAATAATAAATAAATAAATAAATAATCCCTAACAAGCTCAACAACAGCAGACAGAACCATTCAAAATTAGTCCAATTATAGTAACAATTTACATTAAAAACCCCTCATAATGACACAATCTCAATCACGACAACTTACTCTTTGAAATACATGAAAACTCCACCATAATAAGAACAAAAAAATAAGCTCAACAGCAGCAACAAAAACAATACTGAAATAGCTCACTAATTATCACGATTTATGCAACAATCCCTCGAAATGACAAAATCCAGAACCCTAATAAGCTCAAAATCGAAACATCTCAATGAAAACAACCTATTTTGTTAGAAATCAAGAACCCCAACCACAATAACACAGTCCCTAATAAGCTCAAAACATAAACGAGCACAATTCCAAATCAACTCAATAACAGTAACACTTCTTACATAACAACACCTCGAAATGGAAAAATCTTAATCAAAAGAACCGATTAAACACTGCATATTGATCACAAAACATCCTAATCTCAGAACCCTAACCCTAGACCGAACTCGAAATCTAAACCCTACAACCCCAAATCAAGCAATTCAAAAACACTGATAATTGACGCGATCAAACACTAATTTCACCGAAAAATCAATGGAAATGGAGCAACCTTCTTATCGACAGCGGAAGCGTGAATTGAGGATGGGAACTGCTGAGATTGCAAGCCCTCTCTCCTCTTCTTCTGCAAGCTCTCTTCTCTTCTGTTCTTGCGGATCTCAACCATGTTGTCTTCTCTCCTTCTCCGACCCTCCTCCGCATCGACGGCGACCTTGTACCGGTTCCGGCGAACCTCAGTCCTCGCGTTCGGTCTCAGAGACATCGTTGCTCGATCAACGAATCAATACACTCAATTAAAACCCTGGATATATATATATAACTATATATGTAGAGAGTGAGAGAGCACTGATACAATGTTTCAAAACCCTAGAGGGAAAGAGGGAGAAAGAGGAGGGTTTGGGTTTAGTTTTGAAAGAGGGCTAAAACAAATGGGTTTATATAGTGCTTTTGAAGAATGGGGATACGAGAGAAACGGGCATAGATCAGGAGTTATTTACTAAAGACGCCATTGATTTTGAATTTGAATATGTGGGAAAGCCAATGGTAATTGGTGAAATCGGGTTCTGTCAAGGAAGGTTGTACAGTGGGCAAGGTCGAGGAGGGTAATAACGTCGTCGTTTTCGAAGTTCAATAATCAAGAGCAAGAACAGCTTCGTATTAACATTTTTCCCTTTTATTTTATTTCTGCCATAATATAAATCAGGAGGGCTAACAGTTAGCCGTTAGTGGAGACTGACGGTAACAAAGTCAATCCCTATCTATAAAAGAATTGAATAAATTACAGTTTAATCCTCTGTAGATATTAACATTTTTTCCTTTTATTTTATTTTTGCCACCATATAAATCAGGAGGGCTAACGTTTTAGCCGTTAGTGTAGACTGACGGTAACAAAGTCAATTCTTATCTATAAAAAATTGGGGAAATCACAGTTTGATCCTCTGTATTATTAGGCTAATATTTTGTACTCCTATATTTTCAAAATCGACACTTAACCTCCTACATTTTCAAAATATGGCAGATAACACCCATCCGTTATTTAAATGTTTGTTTTTTTAGTGGATATAATACCACGTGGCGTCACTCGACATAATTTTAACCATAAAAGGATAAAAATGCCCTCACTCACTTTTTTAGCTTACCTAACTTGGACAAAATATGCTGACCCAAGAATTATGAGGGAGAAGGCTTTAATGAGGGAGAAGGCTTTAATGCTGTTTCGTACCCTCCCTACTCTCTCTTCTTCTAAGGATCCAAATAATGAAAATTTTAAAAATTCACTATTTTAATCTCTATTGTTTTCTTATATTTCACAACAACAAAAAAGGATAAAGCAAAAGAATTAATTAAGTCGTTTTTTTGTTCTTAGGTTCCCGAGTAATTTAAAACATAAGATTCAAAGTTCCAATTTAGCGATTTATATGCTTTTCATACATTTTCTCATCAGCGAAACACATTAAACAAGAGCAGAATAAAAAATCGAGATGAAAACTCACCTTAATTTAGCAAAAAACACTAAGTTTATTTCATGTACCCAAATAATTAAAAATATAAGATTCAAAGTTTCAATTTGGAAATTTCTACTATTTTCCTACATTTTCTCATCAACCAGACATATTAAGCAAAGGATGAAAAAAGAATCAAGATATTTGGGATCAAAGGTGACTTGGGGCAAAGCAATGTAAGCTCTAAAAGGATTCAAAGCATCGGGAAAGAGAGAATAAGCATTGTTTAAGTAGGAGGGAAGAACCCATTTGGAAACTCAAATCTGTTGCAAAAAAAGATCGTGAAAGCTTCTTTGTGTTCTTTTTAGTTAGATCGCCAATCATGTGTTTGGATTCTTGCAAAAGGTATGTGCCTTCTTTTCCTGCTAAACTCCCAACAGGAAAGCACATTTCTCACTCATAGATTATTATACAGTTTCGGAGGTATTAACGAGAGAGAGAGATAGAACGCCGAAGGAGCAATAGAGAAGAAACTGAGAAAGAGAGAGAGCAAAGAAAAGACGGAGTATTTTCTTGGGTTTCTCCTAACCCGAGTCCAAACTAGGTTCTTTTTTCTTCTTTTTTTTGGTATCGAGGGTATATTGGTAAGATAACATTATGATTAAACGCCGTAAGCCCTTGTGTCGTGTTTTGAAAGTGCAGGGAGCAAAGTGTCGACTCTGAAAGTATAAGGGTGCAAAATGTTTTAGCCTAATAGTAGTATAGGGGAGCAAACTGTACTTTCCCCTAAAAAATTCAAAACCTCACTCCACATGATGTGTTTGGTTGATGTTACATGTTTGGTGGGATGAAAATAAGTAATAATACTTTCATCATTTTTTTGTTACATTGGAGGGATTCTACCCCTTAGACCTAACTTAATCCTAATCCTTAACCCCCTTAAATTCCGCGTTGGGATCCTCTGCTTGGAAAAGCCTCTGCTAGCATTTACTTGCTTTTCAACAGGATGGCGACAACTCATTGATGAAGAGATCTAATGGCTGAAAATTAGACTTTCTCACAAAACGACACAAAGGTGTGCGTTTCAAACCACACGTTAGTTTAACACCTTTAACACCGTTTGTTGTTTTTTTATTTTTTAATAACTCCCCCACATCAAAAAATAATCCCCAAAAATCATCACTCAGGTTCTCTTCTTATCTCTCTCTACCCATTCTCTGGCACTCTTGGAGCTAAGACTAACTGTAGTGGCGGCAGCATCTACCATTCATGCTTTGAATGGGTCACTGGTTTGTGCATGAGTGGATAAATCACTCAATCTTGATGTCATAGGCAAGCTCAATCTTGATGCTTTGCTGGTTTCCATATACTCTGTTTTTCTATTCCCCTTTCCCCTTCAATATATTATTTTCAAGATCTGACTCAAACCAGATGATGAAATCAAATAATGATATATAATCAACTGTAGTTTGATCTCTGCACCCAAATTTAAAGATTGAGGCTCACTGGTTTGTCCTAGCTTGAGAAATCAAACATTCAAAAGCTCGTCTCACAGCCACCGAAGCTCAACTCTCTCTCTCCCCTCATGGCACACATTTGATTTCTGCTAGCAATAAAGTAGTAGAAGGAATTATCCACTCATGGAAGCTTGAGATCCGCTTTCACGGCTTGCAATTCTTGTTGATGTTCCTCATCATCCAGACAAACCCAAAGCCAGTCTAAGGCGGAAAACTCCATTTTTTACAGTCATCCATGGCTATTCTGGCACCTAGCCACCACCTCTCTTTTACACCTAATATCAAACCCCAAAAATTCTCAATCAAGCCCAAAAAATGCATAAATTTCCCAAAAACAAGAACTTGTTTCACGCAAAACCAACATCTATTACGTGATTACAGTGAAGTGGACTGCCGGAGCTGCATTTTCAGAGGACCCAACTGAAAGCTGCTTCATGAAGAAGAAGAGAGAACACGATGAGGACGGACCCAAAAAAAAAATTTCGATTTTTTTCCCAGAACCTTAGATTCAAAGATCCAATAAGAAATAGAGCAAGTACCTCTCTTAGAATGAAAGGCAAATGAAGGGCAAAGGGGCTGGGTTTTTGTCGGATCTACACCAAAGTCTTTTTTTTTTCCTCTCCAGGAGATCGAGAGGGGGGGGAAGAGAGAGACGTACCAGAAAAAAGATAAAAAGATGACGGAACGGTAATAGGCCTTCCGTTTGGTGAAACGCGGCTTGTTCTGCAGTTTTGGTGTGTGAGAGAATTCCAGCCGTTAGATCTTGTTGATTTTGACGTGTCAGCTTGCCATCAAAACGCAAGTGGATGCTAGTATGGGAAGAGGCAAGCAGAGGATCCCAACGCTTAAATTCCTCACCACTAGGCTAGCCCTAGTGGCTTGAAATAAGTAATAAGAATTTCAATCCAGTATTTGGTTAAGTAAGATAAAATGATTCCCATTGGATGATAATTCCACATCTGCCCTTTTTTTTCTGGCCAAATAAATTAAAACAAAAAGCTTTGAATGTTATTTGAAGAATAGACAAAGAATAGAGAGGGAACAAGTCAGAGAGAGAGAGAGAAGCTTCGTTTGGAAGGCAACATGACACCGGCTGCTACTGCTTCCTCCTTCTCGCCGAAGGTGATGGTTCGTCTTCATGGGATTTAGGGTTTGAGATACCATACGAATTTCATATATGTAGGACATGGAGGTAAATAGTTTTGATCCCATGCCATTGTAGAGGGACATGTTGGTTAATAAAAAAGTTATAAAAGAAATTTTCAGACATCTCAAATGAAACCCACCTCTTTCGTGGGTTTCATATTCTTCTATTCTTTAGGAATGTGAAGCCCTTAACAATCTCACTTTCCCACACAAAAGACCCTCCCAACTGCTAAAATCTGGAATTCATTCTCCTTTTCCGGGAGCACTACCCAGCAACCAAACGCATTCTAAAAGGAGAAATGTGAACTATTAGGTCAAAGTTCTACATTTCTTGGAAAAAATCAAATGTTGGAGTTCTTTTTCTTTTTTTTCTTTCTATTTTAGTAAAAAAAACACGCAAGGCAAAACACTGCTTGTTTTTTCCACTAACAAAACAATAAATACCACTCATATGTCTTCCCAAATATATTCAATAAAATTGAAAGCTTATTTGCCAAAAATAAAATACAAATATGAAAGCACATACAAAAGATTCACATGGTCTCGTTTAATATCTCCAATGGGGAGCTTCTATTTGGGTTTCTCATTTCCATATTTGGGAGTGTTATAGTACCAAAATGGAAGTTTCTCCCATATTTGGCGTTAGTGTCCTCTAATGGGAAACACTCGTGTGTGACACTAATATGTTCAAATGTGCTTTAAATTGAAAGAAAGTATGATGTGAACTATTTGGGAGAAAATTGCCATTGCCAAAAGATTTCACGAACATGGGAACTGTTGATGCCATTGCCAAATTTCAGAGCCATGGATGGCCATTAAAGCACCCTTTTTTTGCCATGGCTCCCAAATTTGAAATGACAACCCAAAATGAAAGCTCACTGGAGATGTTCTAAAGAATAATGCTTACCTTCCCACCTCTCGCTAGTTAGGTGTGAAGGAGGCAAGGAGCTCTTCATGATTGTTTACGTGGGAAATTATTTGATGGACAATGTACAGAACCACATGTAACTCACGTGTTATATTCTAACAACCCATATTTTGGTGATTCAAATGAAAAGCATCCAAACACAACCCTTCCCCCTCTAGAGCCTTTGTTCATCTCAACAACTCTTCCAACAATCTCTCAAACTAGCAATCCGAAAATGTGAAATATAACTGATACATAATCGAAAAATGCAATTGATACACAATATCTCTTGACAAAATTTTCTTCTTGTTTCATGAATGAGGGCCCTCCCTTTACTCCAAGAGAAGCATAACTTTATGACATAAATGAAATAATTCAAGAGAATGTTACCTATCAACACAAATAAGAGTACAACTTTAAGATGGAGCCATTTTATGAATTCTCAAAAATTAAACCCATGCTATCATTTAAGGTGATGTTTCAATCTTTTTGAATGGCCTTATTTAAGATGTTAGATTTGCAACTTTAGAATTATAATCTAGTCAGCAAATGCTGATTTAGCTTAAGTCAGCAAACACTTAAATGTCAGTTAGATCATTCAATGTGGGCTAGATCACCACTCAAATGATCGAGATCTAACGACCATTTAAGTATTTGCTGACTTAGGCTAAGTCAACAAATGATGCCTTAATCATTACACTGTATCTTTAATATTGTATAAAATAATGATGGAGCCATTCAAACTTCAATGGCCAACCAAATAGGTCCCCAGTCATTTGCTTTGCAATGTTAATATAATAAGACAAGAATGTCCTCTTCTAATCAAAATTGTTTGACCATTTGAATTTTTCCAATTCAACTTTATAAAATAATTGTCAAAGATTTTCCATTCAAATTTGAGTTCACTGTGATTTTTGGTTCCCAATTTTAATCATATCTTGAAAATTTCATAAAAGGGTTAGCTTGGTTATTGATCAATAAATTCAAATCCATACAAACAAAAAGTGTCCAAAAGTTACACCTCTATTTGGATCGAAGTAAAATAAACGGAAAAGCTTGAAATTTTTTTAGAGAGGCCCAGGCCCAGGAAAGTGTGCAGGCCTAGTCCATCATTCATGGACTTCGCCTGAATTTAACCCAATACCCCAAATCTTGTCCAGTCTACTCACCCCAAACTCATAACAGCCCAAATCAAATTAATACTGACTCCGAGTTTGGACAAAATGGCTATAAGCCTATAACTCCACAAGGCCCAACATAGATATTAAGCCCATAATTGGCCCAACATGACATGTTTTAAAAGGAAATGATGCATCATCCGATGAATCCTTAAGCGCTTGTGTATAAGTTTTGGAAATTGGATTGGGAACTTATCAAATTGTGGTAAAATCAAGACAAATCAAACTTATCTTTAAGGGTTAATTCCGATTTATTATCACGAATTTTATACTAATTTTCAATCCAGGCTATAAACTTTTTTTTTGACTCGATTTAGTACCAAATTAAAAGTATATACTTTTAATTTTGAGCCACGCCATGACTACGTCCGTCAAAATTGAAAGTCTTTGTGGCATACTTTCAATTGCAACTTGAATAACTTAATTTGGCTTTGAAATGAAAAAGTTATACGCCTTCAAAGTTGAGAAATTAATGATTTATGTTCAACGTCTTTTGTTCGGTAAGCCTATTTTGAAGGATTATATCTTCCGCATATGAACTCCAATTTGAGTTATTCAAGTTGCTATGGAAAGTCTTTATGGCATACTTTCAATTGTAACTTGAATCACTCAAATTGGCTTTGAAACAAAGAAGTTACAAGCCCTTAAAGTTGGAAAAATTCACAATTTTCTACAAAAAAAATTGACTTGGAAATATGTGATTTTTTTTTTCTCTACTTTGAAGGCATATAACTTTTTCATTTTAAAGCCAATTAAGTGATTCAAGTTGCAATTGAAAGTATGCCATAAAGACTTTCCATAGCAACTTGAATCACTCAAATTGGAGTTCATACGCGGAAGATATAATCTTTCAAAATAGGCTTGCTGAACAAAAGACGTTGAACATAAATCATTATTTTCTCAACTTTCAAGGCTTATAACATTTTCATTTCAAATCCAAATTAAGTGATTCAAGTTGCAATTAAAAGTATACCATAAAAACTTTCCATAACAACTTGAATCACTCAAATTGAAGTTCATATGCGGAAGATATAATCCTTCAAATTAAGCTTGCCGAACAAAAGACGTTGCACTTAAATCATTATTTTCTCAACTTCGAAGGCATATAACTTTTTCATTTCAAAGCCAAATTAAGTGATTCAATTTGTAATTGAAAGTATGTCATAAAGACTTTCAATTTTGATGGACGAAGTTACGGCGTGGCTCAAATTGAAATTATTACTTTTAATTTGGTACTAAATCGAGTCAAAAAAAAAGTTTATGGCTTAGATTGAAAATCAGTATAAAATTCGTGGTACTAAATCGGAATTAACCCTATCTTTAATAGGTTGGCTTTTGTGTTTCCAAGCAAATTTTTGATCTCTTTATGTCATACAATCAATCTAAAGCTTAGGTTCCCCCTTTTAATTAGTTTTTTTTCTAAAATCACTTCTGAAGAATTATTTCTTTATATATTTATTTAGAACTATTTTCAAATCATGTCTTCTCATATCAAAATTTTCATATTAGAAACGATTGTGGCAAAATTTAAGGGCTCACAACTTTAACTTTTGCCACAAGCACTTCTAGTATAAAAAATTTGACAACCATCATATCACCTTTTAAGTTGTTTAGAAGTGATAATCATCCTATCTCTTAAATCAAATGGAATTTTGAGCTCCAAAAGTGATTTAAAGAAAAGTTAATGCAAACAGACCCTAAATCTATTATGTAATTTTGACTTCTTTTTTTGGAGGGGGGCGGGGTGGGTGGGTTTAGATTTGATTTGGATCGATTTGGGGGTCAATCAAGAATTAAACCAATTAAAGGTCAATTATCATTTTCTAAATCGAGAAGCAGACTATAGGCAAGTAGAATCAAACTATACCAACCTGTATAAAATTAATTCGAGTTTTGGTTGAACTTTTTATTTTATATTTTTGCTTTGTACCGACCCAAGCAAGAAGATAAAAACATGTATATATAAAGCACCTTTTTTCACCAAGACGCGTGATGGATAATGGAATGCGATACTTGTTCTTCATAATTATGTTATTGAAGATAAAAGCATAGATGTAATGATCAATAGTGTTTCTTGCTAATCTTAAGGAGTTGTCTAAGTGGTACTTGGGGCGAGCTGTCAACTCGAACGTCTTGGTTTGAATCTTGGCTACTACTCCTTAAGGTTAGGCCATGAGTTTTCATGAATTCCCTAGTTCTGGCATGGATGACTTGCCTTTGACCAGACCTGAGAGGGGACTTAGTCTGGAGCGCGCAAACACCCACGATACCCCTATCGCCATATCAAAAAAAAAAAAAAAAAAAGGAATTTGGTTGGAAATCCTACTCAAGAACAAGTTAATGCAAAAAGTCCTGCTAAAAACTCTTTTTTGCGAGAAGTCCTATTCACACGTTTTACACAAAAATACCCCTACTTTCATTTTTTTTTTCCACACGTTAACTAGAACTTAAACAAACAAGTAAGGTGTAAAGATGAGATCGAGCCATCTTTATTGTCAGGAGAGAGAGAGAGAGAGAGAGAGAGCCTAATCAAAGACGATAAAGCTCTCGATCTTCACCTCGATCTTCACGAAGGCCACAATGCTCTTGATCTTTTTTTATCACCATTCATCTAAGGAGGTCGAGAAGAACTAACGATTAGTGATTTGCAACGATCACTAACTTGGGCGTTTGCAAGTTGATATTTGTTAAGCATAGATCTACGACAACTATTGCCGCTGTTTATTATCTTCTCCGAGGACACATGTCGTCCGATTAACTTTGCCGACACCGTGCTTTTATCAAGTGATTTCACCACATCTTCTGTTGTTATCCAACAACAATCGATTGGATCCACCAATTCAAGTGAGAAATTTGCATAACTTTAGTGTGTGGAGCTACTGTTAATGGTGATAGAGTTGCTGTTGTTAGGTCGAACTACGATTTTTTTCTTCGTCGTCACTGATTCCTACCGAAGCCACGTGTTAATGGAGATGGAGATGTTATTGTCAAGTCCAACTGCAACGTGATATAGATGCTACCATTAATGGTACTGTTGCGACCTGGTTACTTCATGCTCCGATCTATTGAGCAGTTTAGAACAATGTTATCAAACCCGAACCGATCCGGCTGGTTCAACCGGTTGAATCGGAAACCGGTCCCCTCTCTAGTTGGTTTTACCCACAAAACCCATTCAATTCAAAAACCATTCAACCCGGTCAACCCGATTAGAAAATCAGAACCCCCTTTTTTTTTTTAAAGGTGCTAAAATGACTAAAATAGCCTCAATTTTTTAAAAATCTCTTGAAGCCAAGAAGGCTAAAAAGGCAAATTAGTTTTTAAAAAATCCTAAATAGCAAAAGGAAACCTAAGCACCTAATTTAATAATACAATATTTTTATCTTGCATTTTAAAAAATATATATAATAAATATTGATCAATAGTAATTATCAATTTTCAATTTTGATGACTGC
>JAESVK010000708.1:173992-205494 GCA_017140935.1 Hamamelis virginiana | reverse complement strand
AAAAACCGGCAGTTGGATCGAATATTCTTCTTATGCATGACATGCATGCCAAATATTATAATGATTTGACGGCCGGTTTATAAAATACAGACCGTGAAAAATTGTGTAGATCTTTACACAATTGTGATATTTGGCAGACATGTCGTTCATAAAAAAAATTATTTAATCCAACGGTCGGTTTTTCAAAATACATGTCCTATGGTCGATGCTCCCAGAAGAGATGCACTAATGGTAAGTTAGGTAAGCACATCCTTACATGATTAAAATTCTTACTATGTACTTGTTTATAGTGATATACCAAAAGAAATCAATGTCTAAAACAAGCTTCACATTTCACATGAAATCCACGTATAACACTCTTTGTGTTTAAGTCGTGCGTCAACTCTTAGGCTAATCAATGGGTCGGGCTCTTTTATTTTATATGATTTATTATAATTATTTTTCCACACTTTCACAAGAAAAGTGATACAAGTAATTTGCAATTCCCCAGTCAAATCCCCGGGTTTAGGAACTCTACCCAAACATTAGAAATTTTCACTCTTTATATTGTTCATGCAAACTCTTAAGCGCTTCATCCAAACACAGCCTTAGTGCCACCTGACTACCTCACTCCAAACAAGAAATCTTGTTGGTGCTCACCGAATAAACTGTTATCTCAACAGAAACAGAGGTGCGATGGTAATTAGTGGCAGTGATCGTGGTGGTGGTGGGTGGCATTAATGGGATAGTCGTATAAGAAAAGACACATTTCCTCATTTTGAAGGGAATAGTCATTTCTCAGGAAATGGTGAAATTCCATTCCCTTGTTTGAACCTAAAGTTGGAATGAGAAACGCCTGGAATTCCCATAACCATTCCAGAGAACCCAAATTGGGTAAGAGCCCAATTGAGAAACAATACAGAAAATAGTGCAGGCAAAGATCATTCCATAATAATAATCATGAAACAATTAAGGCAGCAGAATGAAATTGAAATTCCACATGATAAGATCATTATACAGAAATCTGAAATCTATGTACAAGATGAAATTGAGATTTCACATAAGACCATTATATAGAAATCTGAAACCTATGTACAAGAAGCCCTTGTTACACTTGGTGCAAAAGTAAAGAAAAGATAGGAAGGAAACCCTACGTTACACTTTGTTACAAAATTAAGTCAACAAATTTAGGAGAAGCTTACCTCCTAAATTTTGAGATATTTGTTTAGCAACCAGAGTCTAGTGATCAAGATACCAAAAGCTAGCCGTTCTTTTTTTGGCAGCCACAAACCGCCTAAATGATATCCCCCACTTAACAGCCGCTCGAATCTTACACCACCCTGCTTTGGGTTTGCTGGGAAGAGGGGAAAGAATACCAACTTCTCCTTCATTGCTTGAAGTAAAGATAAAACTATTGCCTTGCCCCCATGTTTCAGTAATGGGAAACCAATTTGAGGTTTGAACCTGAGAAATCTCATCAGCACCTAGATGACCAGGCAGCAGAGCTGGCCCCAGTGACCCACTCGGAGTCCAGCCACTTTCTCCACTGTAGGGTCCAGAGCAAGAATCCATCATCATGAAACTGTTTATTAGTGGAGTGAACACTTCCATTGGTTGTGATGCAGGAACTTCTAATTGACTGTTAGCTTCCACTCCAAAGGTGTATGCTGGTGAAGTTGAGTGGTTGAAACCCAGCTGCATTTCTGGTTGACCAATACGAAATTTCGTTTCAGCTACTTCCAGAAATACTAAATAATCAGAAGGAGAACGGGAAAACAAGAAGTTATCTGGTATGGAAAGAGAATTTGGTAAATTATAAAGACAGTGCAATAGTGCGTGGCATAGCCAGCTGAAGTGCTGTGATATGTGAGTGATAATTCCCATTAAGTGGCTACCACCAAGGGGTCTTTCTGTGCTGGAATTGAACTGAATAAACAGACTAAACAGCTTCATGATGACGAATGGTCTCAAGGATGGATATTTTGATTCAACAGTAATTATGTTATTTAGGTGAATTTTGGGTAAAACAATCAGCCTGTCAAACAAGTACATGAAATATCCTCTGTTCAGATTCAAGGTCCCCTCAAAGAGATAAGAAAGGAAACGAGAAATAGACGATCATTCGTATCTTAACAGTTTGGAAAATGGGACTCAACTACCTATTGGTTCCACCTTAAAGTGAGCTTCCCGATGTCACCCACTTCTTAAGATTAGAATTTTTCTCCTTTACACACACACACACACAATTTGTAGAGATTTTATACCTTGGTGTGTGACTGGGAAGTCAAGATGCTGCAGAGCAAGATTTGGACCACCAAATAGGTTGGCTTGTGGACTCAACAAGGGCCTTGAAGGGGCAACAACTGATGGGTCATCAATAGGAACCAAGTCATTCACATTCCTATAAGCAAGCTGCTTCAATTCTTCAACGAGATGCTGCCAACAGAGGAGTTGATCAATTTTTAGATCAAAAGGCAACATTTCTAAGACCAATGTGCAATTTTAATGATGTTGATAGAAATCCAAGAATATCACAGTAACTGGATACATATAAATCAGGAGCAACATCCTCTCCCAAGAAACCAGACCAATAGGAACTAACAAAGAGAACAAAGGTTTATAAGGAGCCAGTTTGGGAGTAAGGGTGATACACTGGTAAATCAAAAGGGGTTCCAAGTTAGGAGTACACACCTTCTGAGATAAATTCAGTTTATCCAGAGACTGGAGATTTTGGCCATCAAATATCACTCCTACAAGCTTGTAGATGGAATTGAACAGGAGCCTGACCCCTTGTGCAGCGGCGTAGTAGGCGTACCACTTGTTATCATCTAAAACACAAGCAGAAGCATGGTCTATGATTGTCTCCCATGTCCTGTTTGAGGATCCGCACCCAAGTATCTAGAGTTTCCCAAGTAGAACGTTAGATGGATTCGTTTAATATAACAGAGCACCAGAATATGTTTCAGTATTGAAATCCAACACATATAAAAAAACTGGTTCTCTTACACTGCGGAGTTCGGATGGATTGGTTTCATACAACTGCAGAAAATCCTTCAGAGTGTAAATTCTTTTAGAAGCCAGCCGAGTATGAAATTTACCATCTTTTGCTATCCTTTCCAAACGCCATACTTCATCACACAAGGATGGAGGGTGGTGCTTCTTGTACACTGAATGAACAAATTACCTGTAAGTCCAAGGATTCTAGCAAGGGATAAGATAAATTCTGAAGCTACATCTTTGATGGTTTTTGCTATTAGGTTGAGAGTTGTGCGCACACATACGCAGGTGGGGGTGGGGAGGTCAAGTGAATTATTTGTCCAATACAAGATACTTCAAGATTCAAACATATTGAATAAAATCCATTGAACACCCATAAGTTAACTAGACAGGTGAAAAGTAAATTGAGAAATATACCAGCATGCTCATAATTTATTTAATATGCTTCTTTGTGAAATGACTGGTCAGGAGCAGTACTGTTGAGAGGAAATGGGAGGATGGTAACACGTCTTGCTAACAGAGAGTTCAGAATCCCATGAATATTTATAACTTCATAATATTTAAACTATTGTATTCTGTCAATCACACACACCCCCACCCCCCCACCCCCCTGAAAAAAAAAAAGAAGAAAAAAAAGGAAAAAAAAAGAAAAGAAAAGAAAAAAATGCATATAAATGGTTTAGGTAAATGTTTTGAGGAATGTTTAAATCAAAGCTTTAAAGCAACATCAAGAAGCTGCTGGCTAAGTTTGCCTGTCAAGAAGATTATTTATGTAGGAAACAAATGGCATGGTTAGCAATAACAAACATAAATAATTGTCATGCAATTATTGCTAGTAATCCAAAGGAGACAAAGCTTTTGAACTTACACTCTCCACGATGATCTTTTACCACAAAAGCTTCACTTCTTGCTTCTCTAATTCTGATTTCATTGGAAGCACTTTGCACAGTTCTGCCTCCTAACCTAAATTTTCGACTTCTACTCCAGCTCGAATTATCAGTAAAAGAGATGTCACCGGCAATATAGCCAACTCCGTTTCTCAGAGTAATAAACCGTTCCCCAGTCACTAATGGCCTCTTGCCATCTCTTTCACGTACAACATGGGCATTGAATTCCTCCTTGGTCCAATTTTCCATGTCATCAGTACCAAAATCACCATCAAGAACAAGAACCTCAATCTTTATCGAAGACAGGGAACCAGTTGTGATTGTTTTCTTAGAACTGGCATCAAGTATAACAATTTTAATAGGTGTACCATCCTCCGCTTCTATCCTGGTGCCTGTGAAAATGGTAGAGGGCAATTTGTTGACAAAATGCAACTGCCAGCCTCTTGCTTCAGAATGAATCGGATTAAGTGAGGGTCTGCAACCAAATAAACATCAAAATCAACATCAGACTGTGGATAAGGGTCCTAAGGGATACCAGAGAAAATCCAGTCAGGAAAAATTAAGAGTAAAATATGTGGCACAGAGGTAAATATACACTGCATGTTGGATGGCTCAAGCCATATCATTTATTAGTAGATTCAAAAGCAAAGAGGACTGACTATAACCTAAAGTTCGATCAGATTCAGGACACTGACAATACTCAACAGGATTCATCCGGTCAAAATAGCCTCCAAGGAACAATAAACTCAAATTTGATTTAACCAGGAAAACTAAATCCTTAGGACACAGATGTTCCCAGGAAAGATGGCATGACAATAACTAACCTTGTAGATTGGTGACGAAAGAGGAGTTCCACTTCCTCCCGCACCTATTCAACAAAGATAGTGGAATAATGAATATACAGATATGAAAGTGGTTCAATATCAATAATTCAGTAATTCCAATCCCATGTCATAGAATAAATTGAAAAGGAACAACTTCAAATGACAAAAATATTGAAATTTTCAAACAACACATCTGTTACCATAGATCAACTTATTATTCACATGTATAGTGAAGAAATTTACTTAGCCACACAACTTGAAATTCACTATTCATTCATTAGTACTTTTTTGTACAGGGCAATCAAGGAAACAATGAAGCCAAGGCAACCAATTGCTCAGGGAAACTATATATCAGCGAACGGATGAGAAGAAAGGAGAAAAAAAGTGACAGAAAACAAAGGAACAAAGAACCTTTTGTCCCCTTCAAATAGCGAAATCCTACAGACAACCAAACCGCAGGTTATAAACCAAACATAACTATATGGTAATGAGAAATGACACTCAGTCAACTATTAAAAACCGTAAATTCTAAAAATCCCAGATGACATTTTAACATGCAAAGTTCCAATACAAATATACACACACACATATGGGCCCACATGCACAGTATCCATACCGCTAAAATATTGGTACTCAACTTTAAAATCCAAACTTGAGCAACGAATTTAGCTTGCACAGTTCTAATGCACACATATATACATTACCCTTACTACTTATAGATTAGTACTCAGCTTGATAATCCAAACTAGAGCTCAACAAAAGATTAAGTTGAAAAGCTAAAATCCCAATGCTTTGTAACTGAGCTATTAATTTAAAATTGACAAAGCCCTCGAAATTGATTAAATTTAGCTAAACTAAATCAAAACAGGGTGCAAAAAGAAACCCTTCTTAAAGGTAACTATGATTTGATTGGTTCAGTCATTCATTCATTCTGATTATAAAACCAGAGAAACTCACTCAACCTACCACTTTTCGAAGAAAAGGTTCCATCCTCGACACAGTTTCAGCAAGCGAAAGTCCTTTCATCACATCTCTCACAGCACTGCACAACCAACACAAAACCCACATTAAAAAACACATCAAAACACCTGAAAACCGCAAAAATAAACTCATAAATTAATTCAACTCGTACTAAACCACCCACGTTTTAATTGTATGTTTCCGCTTTGATTCTTGTTCTGAAGCTCCAAACCCATCATCCTCCTGCTCATGAAAATGCCGTTTCAGCGCCATCACAGACCCAGAGAAAAATACTTCTCAACAAAAAAAACACCAAAAGTAACCCAAAACAGTTCAACTTCAACACTATAAAAAGAGATTGAAATGACCCATGGCAGAGAAAGCACGAAGAAGCTTCATTTAAACTATAAAAAAACGCGGTAAATAAAAGTCAAGCACAGATTCGACAAAATGCCCCAAAGCCACAAGAATCCCATAAATATATATAAATAAACATATAATTATAATATTAGTATTTTGGAGTCTCCAAAGACAGAGAGAACTTAGGGTTCATCAAAGATTGGGGGAAAATACAAAACTAGAGAATCTGAAGCTCTGACATTCAAACTAACTGACTAACCGCGTTAATGATTGAAAGCTACTACGATAGCATAAGCCAAGTGATACCAAACACAATGGGCACGTGTGAGTGTGTCATGTAGAGAGAGAAACAGAGAAAGCGAGAGAAAGCGAGTTTTTGGAGAGAAATTAAACACGGTGGCTTGCTTACGCGTACCTGAGTAGATTTGATAGGGGATTTTCGAAGAAGGTTATTGGAAGTTGCAGAGTGAGTTTGGGTTTTGGAACGCGCTTTGGTCTCGTAAAGTGACGGCATGAAATGGACTCCGGAGCCATGACCTTTGAAATTTGAATTTTCCCTGCCAAGTCGTCTCTGTATATATATATATATATATATATATATATATATATATATATATAGAGAGAGAGAGAGAGAGAGAGAGAGAGAGAGAATTTGCCCGGAAATTTGAATTTTCCCGGGAAAGTCGTATTATGGTATATATGAAAAATGAGGAAATGGGTGGACTGAAATGTGATAAGTGGAGGGGAGTAAGAACGAGGAAGGTGAGATTGGAGGTTCGATTAACAACAGTATGTCACTGTCCTTGTCTCCCACCAGTGATAAAGTGCAGGGGTTTTTTCTCTCTCACCTTCTTCGCTTTAAGCAGAGAGGATGTAAGAGATGCTCAGAATAATGCCTGATGCTTGTTTGATTGAAAGTGAGAGCGCAGACTAGTCATTAGAAACTTGGAAAGCGGTCCGCACCCACAATCATTTGCTGCAGCAGCCCTGCATTTTGTTTTCTTGTTTCATAGAAACTTTTAAGAACGAACCCAGCAACTCCTACCCCCAAATACAATTCACTATTCACTATTCACTATTCACTATTCACTATTCACTATTCACTGTTGACCAAGGGGAGAGGGTCTCGGGGCCAAATGCATGAACTGTAAATAGAGATATTTTATTATCGAAATAAGTTAAGACTCTCTTGGCCAATCTTGAGTTTGGACTAATAGTCAGGTATTATACAAATCCATGGACCGTGGCTCAGCGTGGCAAAGGAGATTAATTGTGCTCCGACAACTTGAACACCCCACACCCCATTGCTTTGACAAAATAGAATACAATTCACTATTGAGAAGTGTGGCACCGAGTTAAAAATCTGGATCTTCCACGATCAAGATTTGAGAAGTGTACTTATCACCATCAAGATAGGAGAAGTTTACCTATCAACTATATTAGAGTTTTGTTGCAGCTTTGCAGGTGATTTTTTTTTTTGGGGGGGTAAGTAACTAGTGTATTTTAAATCTATTCTTACTGAAATTTTTTCATTGCAAGAGTATCTCCAACATTGGTATAGCCATTCATTTTTTTTTTTGGATGAAGTAAAATTTTATCCAAATTTGAATAAAAATTTTTATGAACCATGTCACTACTTTGTTATCAGCTTGGGGTCACTTAATATTTTTGAAAATTTTGACATTGTCTTCATTTATTATTTTAATATCCATTTTGTCCTTGCTTGGTGATTGAGGAAAATAGATGCATAGTACACCAATGAAGCACCTCCAACCAAATGCATAGTCATTTTCATTGTAACTAACTCTAAATTAAATATGGATGCTCAAAATGGCCTTTACCACCAGAGATGATTTTATAGTTGATTGGATATTATTATATAAAGTTTATTTATATCATACCATATGCTTTAATAAAATAGTAAATTTTAATTCTAAGGGTTTTTTAGCTTTTGCAGATTTTTAATTCGTAAAGTTGTAAACTTGACTCTGGAAATTTTAAATTCTTTACGGTTTGAACTTTGAATTATTATTCTTTTTAATAATAGAAGCCGCTGAGAGTCGAAACTGAGACCTCCGCTTTACAGGGCATGGTTCTCAGCTAACTAACCCAACAGGTAGATGTGAACTTTGAAAGATTGATGATCAAGATTATTGTAATTCTGAATGATTTATCTCTTACTTAAAAAAATAAAACGGAATATGAGCTTTGACTCAGTGATTCGTGTCTCTTTTATTACGGGATAACGTTTTGATTTCTATTCCTTATGAATGCGAATTGGCCCGTTTTTTACTTCCAGTAACAACCAACCCTACTTGTGTATGTCAATTAGCAATTATAAAATAAAAAACAAAGCATTCAATTTGCACAGGACAAACAAATAGGCCCCGAGTGTAGAACGTTAGCCCACGTAGCCCAACCAAGCACTTTGCCCTTGAGCCTTAACGTAACCCATTTTACGAGAATGATCAAGTCAGCATATGCTTACACATGGTTATGTAAGTATAAGGCTAATAGATAATTGTGGAAAGTTTACATTGAAAAATCGACCATTAGATTGGATACTATACTTATGCATGCCATGCCTCCCGAAAATCCTAATGATCCGGTAGTCAAATTCTTGAAAATGTCACTGAGAAAAATTGTAATAGTTTTCAGCGGTCAAGGTTTTTCATATCTATATTTTAAAATTCTGACATTGGATCACTGTGATTTTTAGCGTATATGACATCCATAAGCACAATACTTAATCCAACGGCCAATTTTTCAAAATATGCATCATATAATAATTTATGACCTTCATGCTGACATAACTTAAACATATGCTGACTAGATTGGGACTCACCCATTTTATAGATTATGGGCTTTTGATTCATCTTTCACTTAGCATCATGTGAATTGTCCACCATCATATTGAATTAATGACCCAAAAACACATACACTAAACATTCAATAAATTAATACACAGGGTGGTTCAAATGGTCAAAGAGCATATTTCATGAAGCCAATGTCAATTGAACTTTGGCATCAAGAATATGCCTAGAATATCTTATATTATTTAAGAAAAATTAAACTTTGCCCCCTTGAACTATTGATTGTTTTCATGTTATCCCCCTGTGATTTTAATTGCAACAATGTACATTCTAAATTATTGGATTGTATCAAATTAACTCCACCTGATGTTAGCCAAGGGGAAAATGATGTTAATTAAACTCGGTATTATATATATATATATATATAGTATTTATTACAAGCTGCTAATGTATTCACAAATATATCGGTGAAGTTTCATGATTTTTCTTAAGGTATTTTAATTTTTATGAATTATTTTATCCATACACTAAATAAAATTCATAAGAAATATAATATATTGAGAAAAATCATAAAACTTCACCGACATGTATATAGACACGTTATCAGTTTATGATAAATACTGCGTAAAAAATAATAAATCTGACATCATTTTCCCTTATATTAACAAATGGCTAATAGAAAGAATGGAGTAATTTGATACAATCTAATAGTTTATGGAGTACATTGTGCAATCGAAACCAGTGAAGAAATGGTTTAGGGGCAAAGTGTAATTTGCCCTATTATTTAAGTTTCAACAAAATGAAAAAAAAAAAAAAAAAAAAGTCATTTTCCATAAAACATCAAAGATTACATTCTGTAATTGATAACAAAAAAGTCATATAAGTTTTTAAATCAAATGGATTTTCTCTCAATATTTTCATAGTTTGTAAAAATTCTTTACATGAATCCATGTTTTCAGAATTTACCAAAATATAATTTTTGGACCAAAATGCTTTTTGCATAACATAATCCTCACATTTACATTGAAATCCCAATTTTGTGAATAATCTCCAGTTTCCCAAATTTCATATAATCTCCTATTTAGAATATAATCCCAATTTTACTAATATCAAATCACATTAATTATGCCATGATTATATCACAATATAAATCTTTTTAAAAAAATAATGGAAATTGGGGATTATACACATTTTTGGGGAATTATGAATAAAAATTCCGTATCGGGGATTTTGTGTTAATTTGGGGATTATGGTTTAATATGAGGATTGGGGATCATGAACTAATTTGGGGATTATGTATGATTTAAGGTATTCAACAACTTTTTTGGATTTGATGGGACATGTAAGGTTATGATTTGATATAAAAAAGTAAGCAACAATTTGGGGGATTTTTAGCAAAGTTGGAGATTATTCGACAAAATTGGTATTAGGGATTATTATAAAAAACGAGGATTATTCATTATTTTGGGGATCGAGAATTATTCATTATTTTGGGGTATTATTCATTATTTGGGGGACTGAGGATTACTTAGTAAATTGAGAATTATACATAATATTGGAAATTGTAGGTAAAAATTTGGCAAATTTTCCATAAAATTTGACCGTCCATAAGGACAAAAAATGTTCAATTAAGTGTACGGAAGTGCATAGAGGAAAATTCTCAAGACATGGGTTTATGTAGGGAATTTTTGAAAACTATGGAAATATTGAGGAAAAATTCCCTTAAATCAACTATATATATATATATATATATATATATATATATATATATATACATAACATAATTAATTGAAAATAAATTTTATTAGTTTTAATTTCATTACTAAATGATTTTATTATTATTATTTTTTGGTAAATCTCTTCAATCTAAAAAAAAAGTATATAACTATATATTTTTTAATTCAATTGTAAAACAATTTATTTAAAAACTATACGGCATTAGAAGATTAACATTAAAAAATTTATCTAACTTAATTCAATTTTTAAAATTTCAAAATTAATTCAATAGTTTTCAATTATTTTCCATTTCGGAAAACAAAAAATGGATTTTTGGATTCCGGAATACAATCGGCGTTTGGTTGCCTATAATGTAATGTAATTTAATTGACTGTAAAGTAGATTACAGTGTAATTTGATTACATTGGTAATTTAAATTACATTCCAAATTACATCCCACTTGTTTGGATGAGTAGGGAATGTGAAATCAGATTACATTACATTACCCAGAAATGCGTTTGAATAGCCATGTAATTTAATCGACTGTAAAGTAAATTACATTACATTACTAGGAATAACATTATATTACCCAAAAATGCGTTTGGATAGTTATGTAATTTAATTGACTGTAAAGTAAATTACATTACATTACCCGGAATACATTGGATGAAGACCATAATCAATTTTACAGCCTTTTTTCATGGTAGATTACACCCGTAAAATAAATTATATCCGCATCATGACGCGCCAAACATGATTTTGCTATGTAATGTAATCTCAGATTACATTACACAGCGCTATACATGCAACCAAACGCCCCCAATAAAACTCATAGCAAAGACCAAAGAGTCTTTACATCAAAGAAACCATGGCTGCCAATCTTCATCCACCGCCACCAGCCCCATCAAACCCCTCAAAACCCTCAAACCAAAACCTCTTCGCCGCCGTCGATATGGGCACCAACTCCTTCAAGATGGTAATCGTCCGGGCAGACCCAATCTCCGGCAAGTTCCTCGCCTTTGACCGCCTGAAAGAACCCGTCCTCCTCGGCCAATCAATACCCTCAACCGCCACCGCCGCTGCCTCCGCCATCTCCGCCCAATCCCAACTCCGTGCAATCACCGCACTTCACAAATTCAGCCAATTCCTCCAATCCCACAACATCACTCAATACCGCATTGTCGCCACCGCCGCCGTTCGCGAGGCGGCGAACCAGCGCGACTTTCTCAGTCGAGTCAGAGGAGAAGTCGGGCTTGACGTGGATGTTTTGTCCGGTGAAGAGGAAGCTAAGTATGTGTATTTGGGGATTCTTCAATGTCTTCCGTTTTATGAGAGAAGGGTTTTGAGTATCGATATAGGAGGTGGGTCTACTGAGCTTGTTGTTGGGAAAAATGGGGAAGTAATTTTTGCTGCGTCTGTGAAATTGGGCCATGTGAATTTAACAGAAGGGTTTGTGAAGAATGGTGAAATTTGTACAATGCGGGATCATATTAGAACGGTGATTAAGGAATCTGGGTTAATTGAGAAGATTATGATGTCTGAATTTGATGTTGCAGTCGGTTCATCTGGTACAATTCGTGCAATTGAGAAAGCTGTGTTTTCTGGGTACGCTAGAGAATTAGTTGGTGGCGGTTGTGGTGGTGTGTTGTTTGGAGATTTTAAGAGGGATTGGGGATTCAGTAGAGAGGAATTGAGATGTGTAGTTGAGAGTTTATATGGAGAAGAAGCTCAAGAGAGGATTAGGAGAGATGGGTTTTTCAAGAGGCGATCGGAGTTTATTGTTGCTGGTGCAGTTTTGTTGGAGGAGATATTTGAGATGTTGGGTATTGAGGAAATGGTGGTTTCTGGGTTTGCATTGGGAGAGGGTGTTATTGCTGAAAGATTAGCTGGGGTTTGTGAGGAGTATGACTTGAATGTAAATGCAAGGTGGCGATCGGTGGTGCGCCTTTCGAGTAGGTTCAATAGCAAGAAGAGGATGAAATGTGCTGCACAGTGTGCAGGCATTGCAAAGGTATATTGGTTATTTGAATTAAACTGCAGTTTGAATTTTTTCTTTTTAAGGTTTGTTTGTTTAACAGAAGTGATTTGCTGCTAGAAAGTAGTTGCTGTTCATTTGACATTTCGAAACTTTCTTTAAGTCGAAGCAAAAAAATTGGTTTTTTCTTGGCATGTCACTACTGTCACCATCACCAGTGCAATGTCAATGTTACTACCACCACTGCTATCACTTCTGCGGCCATCTTCACTGCTTCTCTGCCACAATCACTATGCCACCAATGTTCCTTGTATTGCTACATAACTGCTCTCTCCTCCACACCCACCACTGCTGCTGCCTCCACCATAATTGGCACTGCAGTTATACAGCCACCATCATCACCACTGGCATTTCTACTACCATCATTACTACTTTCTCCACCAACACGACATCTCACAACACCCTCTATTGTGATCACCGCCATATTATTGGCATTCCATCAACATCATGCCAGGACATGTTTCCTTGTTTCACTAATATAATATTTTTGCTGAAAAATTTAGCAAACATGCAGATAACTTTTGCTTTGCGCTTTTATAAAAAGAAAAAATGAAAAAGCAGAAATCAAACTGCAGATGAGCTCAACCACACAGTACCTTAATCTTTCAGCTGGCAATCTAGTTAAAGAAAGGGAATTTTAAGTCGACCTAACGACAGATTTTTTTTTTTCATAAGAACATATTTAAATAGTGTCATGTTTTGTGATATTGAGGAAATTTTTTCTTAAAAATTGCACCAAAGTTGTTCCGGCCACCATTGAAGAGAAGCACATGTAGCATTATGGATATTACTCATACCTTTTTTCTACTCATACCTTTTTTACAAGAAAATAATACTCATTACAGCAAATGAAGGCCAATGAACAACAAAGAAAACAGAACATGTGGCGAATATATTCTCTTATAGTTTGCAACACCTTCTGACTAAAGATTTTCTACAGGAGATTTTTGAGGGTTTAAGAAAATGTACCGAGCTTGCTGATAATCCAAATAAATTTGCAGTCTCCTTGGATGACAAGGATCTTGAGTATCTTGAAGCTGCCTGTTTGCTTCATAACATTGGGCTCTTTTCTGGAAAAAAGGGTTACCATAAGCAGTCTTATCATATTATCATGGTATGTGCTTCTTTATGATCTATAGTGTGCTATACTTGAAGAATCATCTTAATGGTCATAGAATTTCCAATTGTCTTGCATTGCATAAAGAATAGTTAGGGCATCTCCAGTAGTGTAGCCAAAGCCACATTCAAAGCCAAAATATGGCTTTTGATGGAGAAAAGTTGCTCCAGTAGTGTAGCTAAATCCCTAGCCAAATTTGGAAGCTGCTACATTGAGCAGCCAAATTTGGCTGGTCACTGTAGCTCAGCCATATGCTTCACATCATCACTTTGGGTCCAAAAACCCCCATTGCCCTCATCAACCAACAAAACAGTTGGAGATCACAAACCCACAACAAAATTTTCCCACCAATTTTCTCAGCACACAAACAGGAATAGAAAATTAAAAACCAAACTTTCCATATAAAAATTAAGTATTTTTCTATCTCAACAAGCAATCAAATAGAGCCCTAATTTAAAAAAAAAAAAATCTAATAGAAATTATGGAAAAAAATGGAACATATCCAGTGGATGGCGATGATGACATACTCACTATAAAACTTCAAAACATCATACCCACTATCACTTTGAAGCTACAAAATGAAAGATATTTGAAAAAAAGAAAAGAAAAGAAAAAGTGTATATACAAGATGACATACCAAAGGAGGGTAGAGAGAGGGTGTGAAGTGTTGGCCTAAGAAGGAGTTTGAGAAAAGTGAAAGAGAAGTCATGGAGCTCTGAAGTGCAGCCATGGCTGCCATTTTTGCTGTTCAGCTGTGTCTATGGGACTTTCAGCTGTGTCTGTGAGTGAAGCTTTTCCCCATGCCGTCGGCGAGAGAGAGAGAGAGGGTAGGGTGGGTGGGTTTGTTGGGTAAATGAAAAAAAAAAAAAAACAGGGTTTGATGCTTATAAATATCCCGGGAGAGAGAGAGAAAGAGAGTTTTTTTGAGAGATCTATTATTATTATTAATTTAATAATCTCTCACAACTTTTTATATTTATTTGTGACTTCAATTTAATATATTTTGCACTTTCGTAGGGTCAACTGCATATCATATTTTAAAACATCAACAATTTGATAAAATTTTCATCTAATGAATGTCATGGGTGCCAAAAATCACGGTGATCCATCGGGGGTCGGTTTAAAAAAAAATTGACTGCAAAATTATGATATTTCAAAGAACAAAAAAATCGTAGTTTTGTAGTCAAAATTTTCGAAAACCGACTGTTGGATCACCATGATTTTTGGCAATCATGTCATTCATAAGATGGATATTTTATCCAACGGTCGATTTTTCAAAATATGATATGCAATTGACCCTACGGAAGTGCAAAATATATTAAATTGAAGTAAAAATATATTAAATTGTTCAGCCACTTGAGGTAAAACTTTGGAAAACTGACCGTTGGATTAAATACCCTATCATGTATGCCATCCCTAACAAAAATCACATTGATCCAACAGTTGGTTTCTGATAAAACCAATTGTGAAAAAAATGATAACATAGAACAAAAAAATCACAGTTTTTCAAAGTTACATTTTCTCATAAACCAACCGTTGGATCACTATGATTTTTGGCAGGCATGACATACATGATAGGGGTATCTAATCCAACAGTTAGTTTTTCAAAATTTTCACCGCAAGTGACAGTATGCACAAGACCCGATATTAGTAGCTTTGTAATTTAATAATAATAAAAAAATCGTATAATTTGACACACACATTCACTCAGTGATGGTTGGAGTCTTGGAAATGAATGAAGGGTAGTTGATGTAATTAATAAGAAAGAATGAGGGTAGAAGTGGAAAGTAGATGGTTGAGCCAAAATTTTATGGATGCACTACTGAAGCAACTCCCATCAAAGCCAAAGGCAAAAATCAGAAAAACACATTTTTCCTCCAAAATTTGACTTTTGAAGGAAATTTTTGGCTATACTACTGGAGATGCCCATTTTGCTATATCTATTTCTGACAGGCTTGTTGTCATTGTATAGAATGGTGATCATCTTCATGGTTACAGTACTGAAGAGGTCAAGGTACATCATCTCCCTATTAACTGTGTCTTGTCCTTCGCTGTGGATATTCATAGTGTGCTGTCAAATGCTGATGACCTTTTAGGGCGTTTGCAGTTAATAGCGCTACTTGCTAGACATCACAGGAAGAAGTTCCCAAAATTTGATCATGCGTCTCTTCAGGGATTCCCTAAGGAGGTATCTTACTCTATATCGTCTACAAAATATAGTCAGTTGTTTCATTGTTATAGACAAAAGAAATATTTTAATTTCAGGTATATCTTCTGCAAATTCCAGTCATTTATATATTTCTTCTAGTAATTTCAGGTCAAGCAGAAATTCGGAATCCTTTGTGCAATTATACGTATTTCTGTTGTAGTAGAGCAGTATCAACATGAGAACTTTGAAGGAATCGAATTTTCATATTCTCATGAAGGTTTCAAACTGGTAGGTTTTAATCTGGGTGTGGATAACTTCTTGAATCAATATTGTTTCTTCAATGAGTTCAAGCAAAAAGTATGAAGACAGTTATTCCGCATTTTGTTGTTGTTGTTGTTGATTTTTCTTCTTGTTGCATTGGCCTGAATGTTGTTTACAGATACTCAATGGAATAAAGAATCAACCACCTGGCATTGAACAATCGTTAGCTGAGGGTTTCGAGGCAGAACTTATGCAAGAATTAGAACACTTTAAAAAGGTAATTTATTTGACCTGATGATCATTATTAAAATTGCAAGCATTTTATTTTGATACCATCAATTTAATTTATTTTCAGATATTCCAGCAAAAATTATCAGTCGTAGTTCCTTCGAGCATTTCAGAAGCACCAAAGAGATGAGGATTATTGCAAAACAGGCATTAGTTACTTCTAATTTGTTACAACCAATTGTTTAACCCATAAACCTGGACCTGCCAGCAGTTCCATGTGTATCACCTTAATAATGTAAATTTTCAGGGTATGTGGGTGCTGCTACTCCTATGTAAATTAAATCTCATTGATGATTTTATTGTATTTATAGAATAATTATGTTGGAAGATATAGCATCCTGAGCATCCTCATTAAGATTATGGAGGCACTTGTGATTATTCTGCTTTGTGTATGAGTCAATGACAACCTACTCTCTCTCTCTCTCTCTCTCTCTCGGCAGGACAGGTGTGCTGTTCAAGTGGAAAGAGCATGCACTTCCACGAAACCCCAGCAGAGAAATTATGGTTGCTGATTTCAGGACCCATATCTCCGTAAAGAGCACCATAGTTTCATAGACAGGTAAATTTCATTGTTGATATAATAATTTAATTGGGGGGAAGGGGTGTCTGAATCAGCAGCTTATATAAATAACAAATCTGAGTTTGATCTTTAATATGCCATGTAGAGCTAGATTTGTACTCCTGAGGTATATCCTTGGAACATCCTTTCAGCCCCATCACTGTTTTGATGCTCATGGAATGAAAATCATGAACATTCTGGCATTTCAATTCTGTACTTCATGTCGATTTAATTCTATCTCCAGTTCCATAAAACTGGTCTTAATTCTAGTTCACTTCACTTCACTTGATTTTCTTGTTTCTTTCTAATGATTTTATTTCTTAAGTAGATTGCCGAGTAATTTCTTCAGCTTATATTGAAAAATACTTCATCCAGACAAATCATTCAGCATTTCTCAGTAGGAAATCAAAAGGTCTCTCTGTGGCTGAAGGATTAGTCGAATTTACTCCAGGCCTCAGGTATGTTATTAAATTGAATGTGGGTTGTGCTCTTGAAAACGCCTGTCAATTCAGGAAGTTCCTGGCCAAATATTGAACTTCTATCCTTGAGGAGGTCCCAACTCTATTGGGTGAATCATTGTGGCTGTTTTCCTGGCATGCCCTGAACTGTTTTGATGTATCAATCAAAAGAACTCATCTTTAACAACGAACAACCTTCCAAATTCCTGTTGATGTGTCTCAAAGACAGTACAAGGAAAATAGGCAACTGAGTACTCGATCTTCGCAAAGAGAGAAACTTAGGAAAAGTAGTGAAAACTCTCAATAAAATTCTTATTAATTCATAAACTATTTTGCCAAGATGGCTACAAACATATTTATACTAAAACAAAGCTTAGAAACCCTAATACTGCTGAAATAGGGAAAAACTGAAATAAAAGGAAATTTGCCAAAAATGAAAATATGCAAAATAAAGATAAAATCTGTAAATATATTCCTTAAGGATCGCTACGGAATTAACGGTTCGTCAAATAGATTTCTGTAGGGAAAAAAATTGGCAGGCGAAATCTTTCAACAAATAGCAAAATCACTAAATTGGAGGCCTAAACGAAGGAATTTGTCCAAAAAGCAGCGTACGTTACGGCATTAGCTGTGAGTCTTGCTCGTTTTGCCGTTTACATTAAGACTATCGATTTTCGTGCAATTCCGTCACCAATGACTTTCGATCCTACTAGTCCGTTTTCTGATTTTATCTCAAAATCGTTCCCGAGCCCCAAATCTGTTTGGGTCACTTTTTTCTGTCTAGCTGATCTATAAAATCTTTAGTCAGAAGCCCAACCCAGTTTGCATCAGTCACACATCCATGCAATGATCAACACTGTTAATCTTGTCAAGATCAACCGCGAATTCAAACTCGCTCCTCCACTGTTGGGAGTGTATCACTTCAGCTCACCCGTAATTTATTAGGTAGTCTTGATGTTCTTACTCATGAGAAACAAATCTGAATGCTTTTAACGTTGATATTGTAAAGATGAGTATGCCGATGTCGCACGGATACACTGCACGCGTTATCAAAATGCTCGATTACTTTGCATTTTTAATTCATAGTGGTACGATTATGTTGACATACTTAGGTGGCGTTTGGATAAGCTACAATTTTTTTACTTTTTTAATTTTGGAAGTAGAAGTAACTTTTTGCTTCAACTATCAAATTTTTGGAAGTAAGAAGTACGTTTGGATAACCAAAATTACTACTTGTTTTAAAAAGCAAAAAACAAAAAGCATGTTTGGATAACCAAAATTGCTACCTGTTTTAAAAAGCAAAAAACAAAAAGCATGTTTTGGATACAACAAAATAGGAGAAGCTATAAAAACATTAAAAATCATTCATCCACTAAAAAGGTCCATCCTAATATTAAAAATACATATATGTCAAAAGTGCAATAAATAAAAACTACAAATAACAACAAGATGTATTCCAAAATATTCATGATACATGATCATTTTGATTTGCTACCCACATATCTTGGGCAATTTCATCGCGAATATTAGCCATATAACGTAATTGAGTTTGAGTAACATTTATCTCAACATTGTCTTCAGATGTGCTAGTTGCTACATGTGCGTCACTCTGTGAGTCAATGTCATTCGTCCCATAATCATCAAACATGACAGTTCAAGAATTTGAGAAAAATGACAGTTCTCAACTGTCATTAATATGTCCAAATGATGACGGTTTAAAACAGTCATCTTTATTCAAATTATGATGACAAGTCTAGACCATCATCTTTCTTCCAAAACCATTATAATTTCTATCAGAACCATGATGGCTTATAACCGTCATTAATAATTCACCTTTACAGAAGAGAAACTGTTTTGTGCAAGCCATGAATGATTTTTTTTTTTTTTTGCAATTATAGTCAAATTTCTTACACCCCTAAACCTGTTAATTATAACCTGTTACAAGTACATATACATAGATGCACAGTAAATACAAGGAAATTACTAACTCAAACAACTTAAATAAAAATATAATAATTATTACTTTAATCTCCGCCTACCACAAGTGTTTAGAATGATAAAAAAAAAATTAAAAAAAATTAAAAAAAAAAAATGCTAAAACAAAATGATCCACTATTGTTTTGTCTACAACTTGGTAGTGATTCTTCACAACATTATTAGTTCCATCGCAAAAGAGCCGACCCATTGGAGACCACCCGTTTCCATCTCAATTTGCAACTTTTCCCTGTAAAGTAAACAATAATTTAGAAAACCCATTACTTACAAGCCGAGAGAGAGAGAGAGAGAGAGAGAGAGAGAGAGAGTTTACACAATATTTGCTTCCTTTGAACCATCATCACTGTTGTTGCATTCAAGTACACATCCTTGCTTGCAATGCTGAAGCACTTCCCTAATTCACAGCTCACAAATTACCCTGTATGTCCAGCTCTATGAAGAGCTAAGCACTAAGACAAAATTTGAAAAAGCATAAAAAAGTTTAAAACAAAAGTAAAAGAGTAAGCTTTAGGAGAAACTATATTTTACCATAAAAAGGAAAAGGCACTGGAATAGGAACATTAATGCCTACCTGAGTCACACACACAGATAATGTGAACCACACTAAAAATAGGAGTGGGGGAAAATACACACAAATCACATTAGAGATTGACATACAAATTCTAGCTCAAGAAGAGATGATCTTTCAAGAATTTGAGCGACTAATGTAGGAAAGAACCTTGGAAGGAAACATGCTATTTAATTTGTTTGTTAACAAATTTGTCAAGTTTGTATAATTAAACTGGAAATGGGAAAAAATGCAATCCCAAAAGTGGGCTCATAATGTTAACAAACATATATTAGGCATTTTCAGAACAAATCTCCAGATCTGTGATACCATTCATCATATTTTAGACAAAAAAAGAAAAAGAAAAAATCTGCTATTGTATGTTAATTTGGAAGAAATAAAGGCATCATAAGAAAGCATTAGCATTTCTTTAGATTTAGCAGATTTTCTATTACCAAGTATTCCAAAAGGACAGTAATTTGTTCAAAATTCTCATGACAATGCCCGTTAATATTGAATTGAGATTAAAGAAGTATGGTCATTTCCATCGTTAAGTTCTTAAGATAATACTAGAAAACATTGATACAAGTCAAACTATCATGATGGCTATATGCTAAAACCACTATTAAACTGATTTTTTGTTTTTTTTTTAAAAATGCAAGGTAAGTCTGCCCCTTCAAAATGACTAATGATTTAAATCTCCTGTTAGGTAGTTTGTGTGCTATAATCTCCTTTCTTGGGTATTGACATAAAAATTCACTCCTATAACAATTTCACAAAACCCACTGATTAAACTAGGAAAGAAAGTACTCAAATGCATACAAACATTAGGAAAAATAGAAAAATGAAAAAGAATAGAGAGAAATTAAGTTCAAAAAAGAAAAGCTAAATCATCTGCAAAGTTACCCAAGAAATGCCTTTCCATCTAAGCAAACAAATCATCCTTGAAAAGCAAACAAAGTAACTGCAATAAAAAAACATGTGTCAATTCATAGGTAATGACAAAACTAGAAAGACCCTTGAAAGTGAAGAAGAAAAAAGCAGAACACACAACAAGGTTCGAGATTATGTCAATGATTTGTCTGATCGGCATAATCCCCAGTTTATGCAAGGTCGTCAACTGGTAGTAAACACAAGAATAGATCCCTAGTACTAGGATCGAGTTAAAATGAATAAGATCAAATTCAAGAAAAATCCAAATCTAAATGTAGGGGCTATGCTTGTTTGGATAGAAAATATTTCCAGGGAAAATTTATCCCGATTCTAAAAAATTAGATAGATATGTAGATATATCTTTTTGAAAGGTAACTGACAAGACCAGAATATATTTTCCCTAGGATTCCCATTCAAATATCCCTAGGAAAAGTAAAACCTTCTACAAAAAATTACTTTTTCCTGGGAATTTTTTCTAGGTAATACATTCCGCAAAAAGAAATAAAGTCATTAGGAAAATAAATGACAAAATTCTGTTTATCACCCAAAACCTGAAAATATGTAGGTGATTTCAAGTTTATTACATTTTTTTTTTTTTCAAATCCTGACCGATCAACATAAAAACTAGAAATGAATAAGAAAAAAGAATGGATTCTTTGAGCTTAGCTAGAGCTTAAATCTAGGATTCTTATATAAGAAGTACATTAAAAAAACTTCAAGTAATCAATCACCAGCACAATTGAAATCAAATACCCATCAGAACTGAATAAAAAAGAGGAAAAAAAAATGGCATCTTTGACATCTTGCGAACTTCAACCCATAATACAGCTTATCTTTACAAACAAAATTTATAAAGTAAAAATCATAAAAACCTTATTGTGGGAAACAAGTATCTACTCAACAATTTCATATGGATTTCATAACTTTGAAGGAATTATCTTAGGAATTGAAATAGGAAAGGGATAAATACAAAGTAACTATCTGATGCAAATCATGATAACAATAAAGGAAAGATTTGGGTTTATTTGGGATATTCTTTGTATGGGAATGGCTTTACTTCCGGTACATGTATTTTGGTACATTTACAAATTAGAATTTTTTGGTTACAGGATTTGTAAACTTCTCAGCAAATACATAACATAGGGCAAAGCAAAGGGGTCATGATGGCCATGTGCACGCAAGTAGCAGAGAGGGCTTTACATATACCTCTCTCACACACAACACCCACAAATCCCTAATTACACAACCCCCAATAATGTAGAAAAGAAAAACCCTAACAAAAAATTGTCTATCTATTACCCACATTATCAAAACAGAAAATACAAAGAAAAAATTAAATAAAATACTAAACTTATCTGACCTGTGAGACATCGGGCAAGAATGAAGAGGGCGGTGATGGAAAATGATAAGAGAGAACAGAAATCTCTTTAACCCTCTTTTTCAAATATGCAGAAAACCCCTCTTTAACCCTCGAAGATGGAGAAGGCGGCTCCATTTTCTTGCCTGAGAGAAAGAGAGAGATGTGCGTATATGAGAGCAGATAAAGGGATGAGAGGTGTGTGTTGTGTATGAGAACAGAGAAGGCATGAGAGTTGTTCGTGTATGAGAGAGAGGGGGAGAGAGGGGGAGAGAGAGATGTATATGAAAGAGGCTATGTTTGCGCCAAATGAAAGAAGCGCTTTGATCTTATTGAATTTTTGCTGATTTCAAAATTTTGCGCCAATTCTAAACCAATTGCATAACTTTGATGAGAAAACCTGAACTTGAACATTTTGTTTTCATTTCTTTGCATAACTTTTCTCAGCAACCAAACATAGAGCATAGGAAAAATTCAAGTCACTGAATCCATTCTAAACCAATTCAATCTAATCCAACAATAAAAAAGCCTCGAAATCCATTCTGGATCGATATAATCAAACACCCAGATGAACCCAGATTAAATTCTCAAACTCCATTCCACAGTGATCTAATCAAACCTCAAATAATAAAATCATAAAACAAGATTCCGAGATTCATTCCAAAGCAATTCAATCAAACCCTAGATGAAAATTAAGTCCTCAAACACATCTATCTCCTATTCAATCCAATCCCAGAAATCAAAACCCTCAAATACACTTTAAACCAACTCAATCAGAAGTCAGACCCAATACTCTATCGGTTGCTTAGAAAATGGATGAAAGGAAGTACCAAAAAAAAAGAAGAAGTGTTACCTGAAGCGGATGAAGCAACGTGCGGTCCGACGGCGGGTTGCTGGTGCGACGGCGAGCAGGATGATGGTTCGATGGTGAGCCCTCTTACGCTGGTGCGACGGCGAGCTGGTTGCTGGTGTGAGGCGAGGGGTTCTGGTCGCTAGGGTAGTGAGAATGAGAGAGATGGAGAGAGAGAGGGAGAGAGGAGGAATGGCTCGGGAGAAATAAGGCTGCTTCAAGTTTTTTTTTTTTTTTTTTGCATCTACGGGGATTCGATGCATGGGCCGGTCACAAAAGAGCTTCCGCTTTCTACTTAAAAAAGTAGTGAAAGCAACTTTTTTTTGCTTCCACAAATTTTGAAAGTTGTGGTAGTTACTTTCATGTAGTAAAAAGCAACTTGACGAACCAAACGTGCTTTGCTACCAAAACTTCCATTTTTCTACTTTTTTAAGCAAAAATCTGGAAGTGGAAGCTTTGCCAAACGCAGCCTTAGTTTTTTATCTCCTAAAACAAAATTATTTCATATATGACCTTCTGCAAAAAAATATTTTTACATTTGATCTCATTGATTCAATAAACTGCCACGTGTCAATGTGAAGTTAAAAACTGTTGTTTTAGATGATGTGATATTCAATGTGACAATAATATGTGGCAGTTGATTGGATAAACGAGATTAGATGTAGAAATATTTTTTTGCAAAAAATCAAAAATCCCTATGTATCAAAATCGATAAATTTGATAATAACTGTGATGTGTCAACTATAGATTTAACATGTCGGCATGTCAATGCAAAGTTAAAAACTATTGTTTTAAATGATATATATTTAATGTGACAATAATATATTAATATGTGGCAGTTGATTGGGTTAATGAGATTAGATATGAAAATATTTTTAAAAAAAAAATCAACAACTCACGTGTAGCGAAATTGATAAATTTGGTAATAACTGTGATGTGTCAACTGTAGATTTAACGTGTCAGCATGTCAAGTGCGGTCCATAATCTTCAACAGACACGTGGAAGAGTAAGCCGCACAAATCCGGTGCCATAAAGGTTGAAAGGCCGGGTCACCTTTTCGAAATCGGTGTCCTTTTTCTGTAATAACGGTGAAACTGAAATTTCATACAGGACTCACGGGTCACATCAATATAACTGAAAAAAACAAAAAATTATTATATCATACATTATATATTCATATAAATTCCAGCAGTGCTACGCTGTGTGTTACCTCACAATCCTTATTATAGTATGTCTCCCTTTGATTGGCTCCTTTTCCTAAAACTTGGACGATTCAATCAAACATCACTTGGCCTTGGGTGCTCTCATTACAACTTTTGAAGAAAAATGTTCTAGCCTTAAAGCATCTTCCATGGTTTAGACAAAATCAGTCATAGTTAAGTTTTAGCTAAAATTTTCAAAAATAAATAAAAATAAAAATAAAAATAATTTGCCAATGTGTTAGCCAAAAGTTTTCTGAAATTTGGTTGAGCCAAATATTAAGATAAATTTGGCTGAACATTTATATATATATATATATATATATATATATATATATATAAGTTTATAATATAAGTGTTTTATTTTTTTATATAACAAATAGATAAATGAATTTAAAATTTTCAATGATTTCATGGTATGAAATTGGATCTCGAAGGATAAAGTTTTAAAATTAAGGCACCGTTTGGATTTGTTTTTTTATAAGTACTTATTTGTTTTTTTAAAAATTTGTAATATGTAATTTCTTATAAAAATTTTAAAAAAACAAATAAGTATTTATAAAAAATAAATCCAAACGGTGCATAAGGATTTATGGATAATTTTTCCTTTTTATGTATTTTTAGACAAGTATAATGCATGGAAGTTTATACTTAGTTACAAGGGAAGAGGAAGTAAGAAATAACGTGCATCATTAGGGGGCGTTTGGTTGCCTGTAATGTAATGTAATTAAATTGACTGTAAAGTAGATTACATTACATTACCCGAAATAACATTACATTACCCAGAAATGCGTTTTGATAGCCATGTAATTTAATTGAATGTAAAGTAGATTACATTACATTACCCGGAATACATTGGTTGAAGACCGTAATCCATTTTACAGTCTTTCTTCATAGTAGATTACACCCGTAAAGTGAATTACATCTGCACCATGACGCGCCAAACATGATTTAAGTTATGTAATGTAATCTCATATTACATTACATAGCTCTTTACAGGCAACCAAACGTCCCCTTAGAGTACTTCTAACTAAATGCCTAACTATTTAGTCTATTTTTACTTATTTAACTAGAAAAATGAATTTGGCTGGTCAAAAATAGCTTTTATCAGTGGCAATATTCTTAAGACTTAATGTCTGGTTGGACATCATTTTGATATGTGTTATGTATTAATGATCATGATTTTTTTTTTGGTTATCAAATCATAAGAACTCCATTTTTTTTTTTTTAATATTAATAGTTTGTTAATTATGTACTTCTGTATACTCGAATATTAAAATTTTTATCCGGAAGTGAAAATACGTGCCACTAGATAAGTAATTGAATATCTAAAAATGGAGAAAGTGTATGATCACGTGAGCCTATTGACCTTACTTATAATTTTAAACACATAATCATTCATGCTATGAGTAATTTATTAATGCTCAAGAGGCACAACTAAATGATAAGGACGTGGAAATTACTTTGAGCCATATTATGTGCAAGTGGCAAATGTTAATGCATATTTTCCCTTTGAATTTTTGTGATGATAGTTACATGAACACGACTTCACTTGGTGCTTCTTCCAAATATTGTGACATAATGTATGGACAAATTAGCCTTTATAATACTTTTTTTTTCTATAATTTTTTTTAATTATTTATAAAATATATGGGTGGCGTCGAGCAGTGCTAATTAGAGTGCTCTGCTAACTATACCAAGTTAATGTTGAGTTTTCAGTCTAAAAGGCTAAGCTTATAGGTGAAGAAGGGCTGATACCATGTTAAGTTTTCAGCCTAAAAGTCTAAGTTTGTAGGTTGAAGGCTCAATATAAGTATATGAAGCTATAGCAAGTCTTCTATTTAGGCGATGTGAGATAGAGTGGATTCTATTTTTCTACAGTTTAATAAATTCATCCATTGATAGAGCTTGTTTCTTTGTTTTTCTTGTTCTTCTTTTAAATACAGAATCATATATTGATATACATATGTTAAATCTTTATGTCTCTCTCTCAAGGCCACTTGTGCATGCACCAACAATGAATCACAAACAAATTCAATATTTAACACATTATAAAAAAAGGCTAATAATTCATAATGGTTATGTCATTAAGGAATAAATTTTTTAGATATGGTAGGTTGCACTTGGCAGATGTCTACTATGACCTTTTGAGCTTGGACTAATTTCTCTGGTCTTATATGGTTTACAAATTGTTGGCCAATGGCAGCATCTTAGTTTGGACTTTGGAAAATGGCAAATGTATTGGCCATCCAATTCATGAGCAATGCCCAATAAATAATTGTCAAAATAAAAAAAAAAATATTATTCAACCATTTATTTTAATTTTTTTTTTTAAAAACCATTTATTTTAATTTTTTTTTTATTTTAATCCTAATGCGTCCTCCCATAATTAGAGAATTGTTCAATCATTTTAGGCATCTTAGACGTGATTGATATGAATCTACACACATGATTGGAGTCTAACTTCAATAATGTAAAGATACATCTGAATAAAAAATAGAGGATGGTTCAACTAAACAATTGAATAGCATTTTAGTGAAAATAATAATAATTCAGAAGATGCTTTTCCAATTCCAATAAAATTTCCATTATATATATAATTATTATTGTTGAACTTGTTGGACCACCTTATCCATTTGCTTAGATAGACTACACCAAAGCACCATGTCCAATGTGTAGTGCTTAGTGCAGCAGTCCAATACTGTAGAAAAGGAACAATTATGTCCTTTGCACTTGTGTGTTCTTTCAATACATGGGTCTTATAATTATATTTATTATATATATTCTTGTCTTTTGTGGGGATAGATTAAGGATTTGAAACTCGACTCTACCATTTAAAAGTATAAATTAGGAGACTCGGTGTATGGATTAGTGGTTTAGGGGACAGAACTAAGACTTTTTGTTTGGTTAAATAAAATTAAGAGTGCAAAACTTGATGCCATTTTCTAAAGGTTTATTCTATGGGTTATAGTATAGAATTGATAAAAAATAAACAACAATAAACCCCGAGGGGTAGTTCAGTTGGCAAAGAATCACTAATCAAGAAGTGGAGGTCCTGAGTTCGACTCGTGCTAAACTCTTGGGGCTAGTGGAGGCTTACCCGATCGTTAATTTCAGGGTCCCGAAATTAGTCGAGGTGCGCGTAAGCTGGTCCGGACACCCAGTTATAAAGTAAAATAAAATAAACAACAATAAAACACCATAGTCATTTTCTTTGCCACACTCATTATATGATGATTATCAAATAGACCCAAGAAGAGTGGGGTTCCCCTTAACGCATTGATTGTATAAGCACAAACTATGACCCACCATTTGTCAAGGAGTCCTTTCCAATTTCTCCCTCACCCTCCACTTATTGAATTTTTATTATTGATTCTAAAGTTTTTATAGCACATGACAAATATGAAAATTATGTTTTTCCTTGATATCATCTAATCATAGTTTTTAAAAAAACAGTAGAAATTATAAGAATATGATGATATTTTCTAATTTCATTCTCATTGAATAAAAAACAAAAGATGGAATTCAAATTTGTTCCTTAAAAATGTATTATTTTCAAGAAGAATTATAAAAAATAATTTTGAAAACATGTTCTTGAACAAATATTTTTGTGCTATTTTATTTTTTCTACAATTCCCGAGAATAAATACTGTCTTTGAAAATGTAGCCAAAATGGTTTAGACTAACTACCTGCATTGTGTCTTGTACATCCGGGATTTTACCTGCCAGAAGTGGGTCACTAAGTGTCCTTGCCTTGATGGGGTTTCCTCGTCTAAAATAAAGAAAAAAAGAGGATGAAGAGACTACCTGCATTTTTATCCAATAATAAGATAGAAATCTATTCTTATTTTTAATATCAACAAATGAGTATCAATGCATTCTATGTACTTAAACTCGAGATCTGTTATTTAAAAGTAAAAATATACACCACCGGAGAAAGAGATCATTATCTATCGGGATTAAATTTTTATTGTTTTTAATAATGCAGAATGTACAACTTTTTTTTTTTAATTCAAAGGAAAAACAAATGGACTTTCTAGTATGCTATTAACTTGTTATTTCTATATCAATTGGCTTAAAAAAGTGAATAAATTTTACTGGTAGCTTTAATATATATATATATATATTTAAAAAAATATATATTTTTCAATTTTTCAATGCAAGATGTTAAAATGAAATGTCAATTAAGTGATTGAACTGCAATAAATGGACGGCCGAGATCATCTCAATTCGTTGACTTCTGTCAGTGTCAAATTGCTGGATATAGGTCCTATCGTGGAGGCGTCAACTTTCTAAAATAAGTCTAAAAGTCCAAAAAGTCCCTATGAACTTATCAACTCCCCGTCAAGGATATGTGTACAATGACTTCCCTGCGCAAGTTAGCCAAGACTTACAGTTACGGAGAGCCTTTTAGGGAGAGAGAGGAGGGTTTTAGGGAGAGAGAAAGGAAAAATCCAAAATGGAGAAGAGAAGAGAGAGAGAGAGAGAGCAGCATTTTAGCCGTTTTTGGAAAAGATCCGGTGGGCCATCAAGCATTGCACTATTGCAGCATTGTCTTTGATTAGGGTTTATGGATTATTTTGTGTAACTAAATCTCCATAAACACGACATTATATACGCGCGTGCATATAAATATATATGGAAGCAATCTTGTTACGAGGTTTTTATTGTTGTTATTGTAAGGAGACTTATTCTGGAAGTCATAGGAATAATATTTTGAAAAATCGACTGTTAAATTAAATAATCTTTTTATGAATATCATATCTATTAAAAATTATAGTGATCCAATAATCGATTTTTAAAATATAATCCGTGAAACGTTTTGATAATATTTATCATTGGATGCTGTTAAAATTATTTAAATATCTGTATTTTAAAAATCAATTATTCGATCACTGTAATTTTTATCAAATATGATATACATATAAAAATTATATTATTTAATTATACGATTGAGTTTTTAAATATCTCCGTGAGTGAAAGTGTAATTACGATAAGAACGCAACGCAAGGACGTATTACAGGGTCGGTTTTATATATATATATATATATATAGCTTATTAGTCGGAGACTAGAGAGAGAAGCATTGCAGAAGCATTGCAGCAGAGAGCGAGAGAGAGAGAGAGAGAGGGAGAGAGAGAGGGAGACAGGGTGGGGGGGAAGGAGGATGCAGAGGATTTAAATCACTCAATTTGAGCTCGGTGAGTCAGTTCTTTCCATTACTAATTACTAAGTAGTTATTTTCTGCATTTACTGTTTGGTTGCTGATAAAACGAAGGAAATGAGAAGGAAATAAAATAAAAAGTTTCTGTTTAGTGTTATCTGTTACTTTTGTTTTCGAAAATGAGAAGAAAAAAGAAACTCGACTCCACTATTTTGTTGCTGAGAAAACGAAGAAAAAGAAAAGAAAAGAAAATTTTATGTTATTTTTGTTTATTAAGAATGAAAATCTTAGCTCACCTAATCCAAATAGTTTTGTCAGCTTAGCTGAGTGGAGTTTTATGTATTGAAAAATGACAAAAAAAAAAGAAAAGAAAAGAAAAGAAAGAAGAAGTTGCCATTCAAAGCTTTGATTTCATTTCTTTTCCTACATATTCCTAGCAAACAAACAGAGTCGTATTGATACATTTTTCCTATTCCAAGTTTCAACCCCTTACTGATATCATATAAATTTGTGGTGACATGTAATGCTTGATAAAATGCCGCATATAAGCTCCTGTCTCTGAAATGCACTTGTTCCCTATTATAGTGGTTTCTTGTCATTTATTTGCCGTTTATTTAGGGTTTACTCCATTTTGGTATTGAGTGTGATATTGGAGTATTAAATGGTTATCTCTGTGATTATTTGCATCATTTTGGTCCAATATTTTTACCATAAATATATACATGTATACACACACTCTATTTTCTAAACTGAAATATAAACTTACCCTCTGTTTGGTTGCTGAGAAAACCAGGGAAAAGACAAGAAAATAAAATTTAGAATCTTAGGAGTATTTATTTTTGGAGGTTTTTGTTTTTGAAGAAAAATGAAGATCTCACTTTAACAGAGACATTTGGTTGAGTGGGGCTGTTGTCTTCTCGGGTTATTTAAAGTGGCTAAATCTCCTTGGGTGAGCTGTAGAATAGTTGCATTGCTAATTCTTATTAATATTACTTTTGCCTCAAAACTTGAGCTGAGCTCAAACAAGATTGAAAGCTTGACTTTGTTGCAATTGAACACTCTAGTTGTCTTCTCTCGTTTGCAACCCCCCCTATTCTCAATCCCAGCGGTAATCAAGATAGAGAACCTTCCAAGGGATTTTCTTTAGAAGGGTAATGGAAATAAATTTAGATGTTGCTTAATTCTGGTGAGGGATAATTTGTAATGATTTGGACCAGAAAGATCTTGAGAGTTGCCAGACCTTGCTTCTATGATCCTACTCACCAGAAAGATCTTGAGAGTCGCCTGTCTTTCTCCTCACCAGATTGCTGCAACCACATCCCTTGATGTCAAATGGTGTTTGTTATTTATTTCTTTTTCCATATTTTTTATTATTATATTAAAACGGCTGTTTTCTGATCCTTGTAGTTGTTATTCAGTTTTGCAATCCTTACAAAGCCTAAGCAGTAAGCTCATTGAATTTGATTGGACATTTAAGCACTTGCTGTCAAGTGATTATTTCCTTCCTAATGGATATAATAACTTTAAATAGAAAACCTTTATAATTCTAATAGACATATCTATGGATTTCCAAACACAAGCATGCAACCTTTGAGAAATGACAGTGTGCATTTCACAGTTGTCTTTGTTTTTTCTTTTGATTAATTTCTTCAAATTAACAATTCCAGGCTTCCTTGATCATGGTTTCAAGTTCTGGTTGATATGTTCATGGTATCAGCTGCTGTGATATTTGAGAAACTATCACTGGGTGGTGGTTAACAAGTACCAGGTATTGGCCATTAACATCATGTATCTTTTAATTTCTCCATGTTGTTCCAAATCTTGTCATACTTTAAAGGGGATTCTGGATTAGACAACAAAAAATGAAGACCTGATGTGCAACGAATAGATCAAAGACTCTTGGTTGAATTTGAAGTATGCCAATATTTTTCTTCTCAAATCTCCATGCAAAAATAATTATTGATTGCTGCTGTTAATCTCTCTCTCTCTCTCTCTCTCTCTCTCTCTATTTTTATATATATAAAAAATTTTGTAGCTTTTTTCTAAATGTTTTGG